>ML425932.1:0-84190 GCA_005239525.1 Nicotiana knightiana
ATAACAACGCCACGTTACGTAAGAGAAGAGAGAAGAAAAAAAACACATGGGGTCTCACAGTAAGAGTACGTCGTAAGTTAATTGATGTAAGCTCGAAAATGAGATTATCTTTAAACGTGAATAAAGTAAGCTAATCATATTACCTTGGAGGTTACAAATATTTAAGATCATAAACTGCAAATACCAAGAGGGTTGGAAGGTTTAGAAGCTAAACGAATCGAAGAAAATAAGTTTCGTCGAAAGTCGGCAAGTTGGTAATGTTATAACCCATACTTTTGGGGTGATACTAGGGTTATTAACATGATAAGGGGGTGGTGTAATGAGGTATTTAGTTATATTATAGTTGTGTGTTAAGTTTTGAAGTCAAATGAGTTATTAAACAAAACTTGTCGCAAGTTATGTTCATAATTTTACTTACAATTTAGGTCTAATGTTACTAAACTTTTCTCCCAATATAGTTGGAATTACGGGGTGATACACCAACCAAATTGGAGATCTATGAGTCTAGTTTTCAATGCATTAAACTGTTTGTCTATATGACGTGAGAATGAAGATATATTCACGTTTTCATGAGACTGCACAAGCATCTCCTTTTGAGACCCACGAGGTCGGTAAAGGATTATCTTGATATATAAAGTAGCATCGTCTCTAAGGCTCATTATTGCGACCAACATCATACCTAACAAATCTCTCTAGAAAACCTAAAGACACCCATAGGGTTTTGAAGCAATTCCATCATTCGCAACTCAAAATCAAGAGGCGAACACATCAACATGATCCTTACGATATTGGTAAGACGTTGTCATCCCCCTTTCTCCTTATAAATTGAGTTTTGGAAAGAGTTTTGTGGCTAAGGAAGCTTGTAACCTCTGTAATTTATCTAGACATGCATAAGTAAAGGTGTGGATCAAAGGGAACAAGGTTTGAAAGCAATAGCGCGAGGGTTTTCATTTTGTTTTCGGCATGATTTAGTTTAGCTATGTTCTAGCCTTTCTTCTTGATATTTTAAGAGTTGTTTAAGGAAAATATCAGCATGTATTGTATCTTTGTATATTATTCAATTCCATATGTGAATTATGGAAGGAAATAGTTTAGATTGGAACTTCAAAACACAACAAAAACAAAAGGGAAAATCGCCAATTTGGCCTATGCCATATGGACTTTCATTTGTTCCGTTCCTTTGATGTTTTTATGTATACCCAACTGCCATATGATCCTAATAGATTCATTTAATATTATATAAGCTTAATTGTCATGTTTGATGCTTATATTATTCCTAAATCATATTTCGATTTTCATGTCACAAGTTAGCTAGTATGAGTCGACCTTACATTCAAATTTTCGTTTTGTCGATCGTTTGATACTATTGTGGATAACTGTATTTCCTTTAGTTTGATGTTATCATCTTGGCCGGTATCCATACTCGTGTATATTGTGGTGCTTGCTGTTATTTTTGGGGATCATCTTGTTTTTGGGAAAACTCTGCCAAAAATTTTGGAAATTCGAAGAGTTGGATAACTTTTGAGTTCCTTGGTTCTAAATTGATTGTAGATGGATCCTAATGGGTTAGTTAACCTTATTATCTCATGTACATACTTAAATTCTCCCTAAAACGGGGATAGGCTCCTCCATCCAACTTATGGATGATGAGCGTCATGTTACGTTTGTGATTCCATTCATGATTTCTTGAGTCCATATGATGTTGCCACATGTGTTATGCCTCATACATTACTTACATTGATTATGCGGGGGATATATCCCATAACACCAGCGAGTCATATTGATTATATGTTGGGGGAGATAGACCATAACACCGACTAGGCCTATTGACTATACGTTGGGGGGAGATAGCCCACAACACCAACCATGCATGTTGATTATATATTTACATGTTGGGGGATATAGCCCATAACACCAGTCAAGCATGTTATGTACGAGTATATAACTATAGTTTGCATTGCATGACTATATATGAGGCTAGTTTAATTTACAGTTGCCTAATTTAGGGGATATAACTCATAACACCAGTTAATGTAACGACCCGACCGGTCGTTTGAGCTCTAGCGCGTCGTTCGTCGATTTGAGGTTATGAACAGCTTCACTTCAGGTATTATGACTTGTACATTTGGTCGGAATTGAATTTCGGGGAGTTCGGAGTTAATTTGAAAAGAAAATTCTTATTTCGAAAGCTTTAAGTTAGAAAAATTGACTAAGGTGTGGTTTTTGAGTAAACGACATAAACATCGGGATTTGAAGATTCCAACAGGTTCATAGGATGATTTTGGACTACGGCGTATGTTCGAATCGAGTTTTGGAAGACTCGAGAGTGTTTCAGTGCCTATTGTGGAAAGTTGATACTTTAGAAGAATTTCATAAATTAGGGTGGAAGTGCATTTCAATGTTATCGATGTCTGTTTGGGATTTCGAGCCTAAGAATAGATTCTTATGGTGACTTTGGTCTTAGGAGCGTGTCTGGATGTGGATTTGGAGGTCCGTAGTTCATTTTGGGGTCATTTGGTGAAACTTGGAATTTGAAGGTTTTTGGGAAGTTTGACCAGGAGTGAACTTTTTGATATCAGGGTTGGATTCCGATTCCGTAAGTTGAAGTATGCCTGCAATGTTGAATGTGACTTGTGAGCAAAATTTTAAGTCAATCGGACTTGATTTGATAGGCTTCGGCGTCCAATGTGGAAGTCCGAAGTTCTAAAGTTCATTAAGCTCGAATTGGGGTGCGATTCATGATTTCGATGTTGTTTGATATGATTGAGGCATCGAGCAGGTTTGTGTTAGGTTATGAGACTGGTTTGTGTGATTGGACGGGGTCCCGAGGGCATCAGATGTGTTTGGGGGTGGTTTCGGACCATTTATAGGCCATTTTTAGCTGCTGATTTTGGCTTTAGCAGTATGCTATGCGATCGCGGGGAATTGGTCGTGATCGCAATGAGTAAAATAGGAGAATTTGGTCAGTGATTTGCGATCGCGGAAGACATTTTGCGATCGCGTAGAGGAAAGTTTCTGCTGCACTGACCCGACTTTGGAAGCTTGTATCTCGCAATCTATAAGAAATTTGGAGATGATCCAAAACGAAAGTTGTAGCTTGTCACGACCCGAAATCCCACCTTCATGCCGTGATGGCGCCTAACGTTGCACCCGCTAGGCAAGCCAACGTGTTAACTGAATTGATTTATTAACAATTGAAAATAACAAACACTGACTAGATAGTTGAAATAAAGTGCGTAAGCATTAACATAATTCTAAATAACAATAGCTAATAACGCATAAATTCCTTTTAAGTACAACCCAGAAGTGGAGTCACAACCTCACGAACTAGTCTAAGATTTGACTAAAAACAACAGTTTGAAAATAAAATGATGTATCTGTCTGAAAAACACATAAACGACAGAATGAAAGATAGACAGGGATGCCGAGATCCACGAATGCCATGCGGAACTACCTCGGTGTCATCTGGAATGGACTGAAGGACACTCCCACTAGCGATGTCCACTGGGTCAGGCTGCGTAATCTGCACAACATAAAGAAGTGCAGGTGTAGCATCAGTACAACCGACCTCATGTACTGAGTAAGTGCCGAGCCTAACATCGGGGAAGTAGTGACGAGGCTAGGACACGACGAATAGTTGTACCTGTGCAGTTCAATAGTATAGCATAAAATAAACAAGAATACAGTATGGAGAAGAACATGTTGGGGATAAGAGGGGCAACAATTGCTAAAACATTAGAATCAAGTACCAACTGGAATATAGAAGTAAAGCAGGAAAATAACAACTCGAAACAAGTAAAATAGACAGGAGAGGGCACGGCATGACCCCCCGTGCATAACCTCAAAATCACACGGCACGGAATGTCCCCTCGCGCATATATAACAATGACTCGGCATGGAATGTCCCCTCGTGCATAAACAATAATCAATCGGCACAGAATGTGACCTCGCGCATAAATAATAATCAATCGGCACAGAATGTTCCCTCGTGCATAAATATAATCAACCGGCACGGAATGTTCCTTCGTGCATAAATATAATCAATCGGCACAGAATGTTCCTTCGTGCATAAATATAATCAATCGACACATAATGTTCCTTCATGCATAAATATAATCATTCGGCACGGAATGTTCCTTCGTGCATAAATAATAATCATCGGCACGAAATGTTCCTTCGTGCATAAATAAAAATCACTCGGTACGGAATGTTCCCTCGTGCATGATGAGTGTAAAAGCAATATTTGATATGAAAGTTTAACAATACGACATTTCAAATGTCCAGAAATAATCAACAAAATTCTATTGTCCCGGCAAGGGACTCAGCTATATCCAATCTCACTCAAAAGTATAATATCAACAGTAAAACCTCAACCGAACACATAATCAAGAACTTTCTACGTCATGAAGTAACCTCAAGGTACCACTTTCAAGGTTCCCAATAATTCACAATACATAGAATATCAAAGAACATTAAACAACTCATAAAAATCGACTTAGGGGCATGCTTGACCACAACATATAGGTACCCGTCACTTCACCTATACATTGGACATGAATTGCACATAGCAAATAAGACTCTATACATATTCCCTCAAGCTAAGGTTAGGCCAAACACTTACCTCGACTGCAAAAATGCAAGTCAAGCCTCAATCACGGCCTTTTCTCTTGAATCCGACTCTGAAACGATAATATCTAAACATAATTGACTTAATAACATCAATAATCATTCAATAACTCAATCCCAAATCCTAATTATATATTTCCCATAATTCTTTCAAAAATACCAAAATTCGACCCCGGGCCCGCTTGGTCCAAACTCAAGGTTCGGACCAAAACCCGATAACCCATTCCCCCATGAACCCGAATATACAATTGTTTTGAAATCCGACCCCAAATTAAGGTTGAATTCCCAAAATTTCCAAAAGCCTTAACTCTACCCAAAACCTTCAATTTCTACCCTTGATTTCATATTTTTAGGCCTAGAATCTAATGATTGATGAACAAAATGGAAGAAAGTAGAGCTAAGATTACTTACCTAAGTGGTTATGGAGGAAGAGCAGTTTGGAAATCGGCTATGGGGTTTGGAGAAGAAGGAGAGGGTGAAAAATCCCGTAACTATTCTATTTTTGAACCTTAAAAATCACTTGGCGAATTTACTCTACGCGATCGCGGAAAAGGAGTTGCGATCGCGTAGGGCCTGAGTCATGTGCACTGCGATCGCGGAAAGGGTGTTGCGATTGCTTGGGGTCCCTAGGCTTGGCTATGCGATTGCGGACAAAAAGGTGCGACCGCAGAAGGAAAATACCTAGCCCCCTCCCCAACTCTCCTATACTCTATGCGAACGCGAAAGTACCTATGCGATCGCATAGAGTCGCAGAAAACTCCCCCTAACACTACACTACGTGATCACGGGGCAACCTATGCGATCGCATAGTGTAAAAACTCAGACACCATAACAACCCCAAAAAACTAGATTTTCGAACTCTTTTGCACCCCGACACCTACCCGGAACTCACCCGAGCCCTCGGGGCTCAAAACCAAATATACACACGACTTCAAAATCATCTTACGAACTTATTCGAGTTTTATAACCACTAATATAACATCAAAAACAATGAATTAAACTCCAAAATCTATAGAATTTTCTCAAACTTCATAAACTTCTAAATTCTCCAATTTTGATCCGAAACACGTCAAACCAAGTCCGTTTCTTACCAAATTTTACAGATAACTCACATAATACATATTGAACCTGTTTTGGGCTCCGGAACCTTAATACGGGCTCCGTAACACAGATTTCACATCAAAGTTCATTTTCAAAAGTCTTTATTTCCAGAAAACAATTTCCTTTAAAAATTTATTTCTCGGACTTGGGACCTCGGAATTCGATTCCGGGCATACGCCCAGGTCCCATATTTTCCTACGGACCCTCCAGGACCGTCAAATCACAGGTCCAAGTCCATTTACCAAAAATGTTGACCAAAGTCAATTTTATTCCATTAATTATCATAAATTCAATTGTTTAACACATTTTCACATAAAGACTTCCCGGCTACGCACCCGAGCTGTGCACGCACATTGAGGTGATATTAACGGAGGCTTTCGGGGCCTCGAAACACAGTTTTTGCTAAATTTACACAAGATGACCTTTTCGGTCATCACAATCTCCACCTCTAAAACAATAGTTCGTCCTCGAACGGACATAGAAAAGTACCTAAATCGGGGAAAAGGTGGGGATATCAGCTGCGCATATCGGGATCGGACTCCCAACTAGCTGCCTCAACATGCTGACCTCTCCAACGAACACGAATCGAAGGATAACTCTTCAATCTCAACGGTGGCACCTGCCGGTATAATATGGCTACCGGCTCCTCCTCATAAGACAAATACTTGTCAAACTGGACACCACTGAAGTCAAGTACATAAGATGGATCCGTTATATACCTTTGGAGCATAGATACGTGAAATACCGGATGCACGACTGACAAGCTAGGTGGCAAGGCAAGTCTGTAGGCCACCTCTCCTACCTTATCCGGAATCTCAAATGGACCAATGTACCTAGGGCTCAACTTTCCCTTCTTTCCGAATCTCATCACGCCCTTCATGGGCGAAACCCGAAGAAATACCCGGTCGCCTATCATAAATGCCAAATCTCGAACTCTGCAATCCGCATAACTCTTCTGCGTGGACTAAGCTTTACGAAGTCTATCCTGAATGATCTTCACCTTGTCCAAGGCATCCTGGACTAACTCAGAACCCAACAATCTAGCCTCTCCCGACTCAAACCATTTGATTGGAGACCGACACCGTCTACCATGCAACGCCTTACACGGAGCCATCTGAATGCTCGACTGATAGCTTTTGTTGTAGGCAAACTCAGCTAAAGGTAAGAACTGGTCCCATGAACCACCAAAGTTAATGACACAAGCTCGCAACATATCCTCTAAAATCTGAATAATACGCTCAGACTGTCCGTTCGTCTGAGGATGAAATGTTGTGGTCAAATCAATTTGTGTGCCCAACTCTCGCTGAAATACTCTCCAAAAATGGGAGGTAAACTGAGTACCTCGGTCTGATATAATGGATATGGGCACACCATGCAGTCTAACAATCTCTCTCATATAGATCCTTGCCAACTTCTCTGTTGAATACGAAACTGATACTGGAATGAAATAAGTTGACTTGGTCAGCCTATCCACAACGACCCATACTGCATCAAACATCCTCCGAGTCTGTGGGAGTCCAACTACAAAGTCCATGGTGATACGCTCCCACTTCCACTCGGGAAGCTGAATCTGCTGCATCAAACCACCGGGTCTCTAGTGCTCGTACTTAACCTGCTGACAGTTCAAGAACCGAGCTACATAACCTACAATGTCCTTATTCATCCTCCGCCACCAATAGTGTTGCCGCAAGTCTTGATACATATTTATGGCGCAGGGATGAATAGAATACCGGGAACTATGGGCCTCCTGAAGTATCAACTCACGAATACCATCCACATCAGGTACACAAATCCGGCCATGCATCCTCAAAACTCCCTCAACATCAACCGTAACCTGTTTGGCATCTCCGTGCCTGACTCTATATCTAAGAACACATAAATGGCGATCATCATACTGTCTGGCCCGAATGCGGTCATACAATGAAGAACGGGCTACGGTATGGGCCAAAACACTGCAAGTCTCAGAAACCTCCAATCTCACAAACCGGTTGGCTAAAGCCTGAACATCCAAAGAAAGAGGTCGCTCTCCGAGTGATAAATAGGCAAGACTACCCATACTGTCTGACTTCCGGCTCAAAGCATCGGCCACCACATTGGCCTTCCCCGGATGATAAAGAATGGTAATATCATAATCCTTCAGCAACTCTAACCATCTCCCCTGCCTCATGTTCAAATCCTTCTGTTTGAACAGATACTGTAAGCTCTTATGATCCGTGAACACCTCACATGGCACACCATACAAATAATGCCTCCAAATATTCAAGGCATGCACAATAATTGCTAACTGCAAGTCATGAACTGGATAGATCTTCTCATGAACCTTCAATTGACGAGAAGCATAGGTTATAACCTTTTAATCCTGCATCAACACTGCACCAAACCCAACCCGTGAAGCATCACAATACACGGTATACAGTCCTGAACATGTGGGTAAAACTAACACTGGTGCCGTGGTCAAGGTTGTCTTGAGCTTCTAAAAGCTCGCCTCACACTCATATGACCACCTGAACTGACCACTCTTATGAGTCAACCTGGTCATCGGGGTTGCAATGGATGAAAAGCCCTCTACAAACCGGCGATAATAACCTGCTAAGCCCAAGAAAATGCCAGTAGTCAATACACATCCTCATCGAGCCATCTTTCTTCTTGACAAACAATACTGGAACACCCCAAGTAGAAGCACTAGGACTAATGAAGCCCTTATCCAACAAATCCTGCAATTGATCCTTCAACTCCTTCAACTTTGGCGGGGCCATACGATACGGCGGAGTAGAAATAGGCTGGGTGCCCTGAGCTAACTCAATACAAAAATCAATATCCCTGTCGTGTGGCATAACCGGCAGGTCATCACGGAATACCTCTGGAAACTCACGAACCACGGGCACAGACTCCAAGGAAGGAACCTCGGCGCTAGAATCACAAACATAGGCCAGATAAGCCAAACAACCATTCTCGATCATGCGTCGATCCTTCATATAAGAAATAACTCTACTAGAAGAATGACTAGGAGTCCCCCTCCACTCCAAACGAGGCACCCCTGGCAAGGCCAAGGTCACTGTCTTGGCATGACAGTCCAGAATAGCATAATAGGGAGATAACCAATCCATCCCCAATATAACATCAAAGTCAACTATATCGAGAAGCAAAAGATCAACCTGAGTCCCCAGACCACCAATGACTACTAGAAAAGCACGGTAGACTCGATCTAACACTATAGAATCACCCACTGGTGTAGACACATACACAACTGTACTCAAGGAATCACAGGGCATACTCAAATAAGGGGAAAAATATGAAGACACATAGGAGAATGTAGAACTCGGATCAAATAACACTGAAGCCTCTCGGCTGCAAACTAAAACTGTACCTGTAATAACTGCATCAGAAGCCTCAGCATCAGGCCTGGCAGGAAAAGCATAGCACCGGGGCTGAGCCCCTCCAACCTGATCATCTCTGGGTCGACCTACTGCGGCCTGACCTCTACCTCTCGTGGCATGACCTCCACCTCTATGAGTCTGACCTCTACCTCTGGCGCCCGACCGCCAGCCCTAGCTGGCTGAGGGGATGGGGGTGCACCTGATGCGGGAACCATGGCACGAGAACCCTGATACTGAGACCCACCAGAACCTCGGGGGCAAAACCTGGAAATATGCCCCAAACCACCGCAAGAATAAAAAGGCCTCTACTGATGTGGCTACTGACTCTAGAACTGGCCCTGTCGACCCTAATAACCACCATGTAAGCTCTGAAGAGGCGGTGCACTGATAGGTGTTGGTGGTGCACCAATAGGAGCTGGCGGTGCACTGTGAATTAACTGAAGTGCCGACTGATAGGGTCTGGGAGGATGACCTCTGCCTGAAGAATACCTGCCCCCAGATGAGGCTCCACTGAATCGGCCGAAGTGACAGGGCCTCTTGTCAGCCCCCTGACCACCACCCTGTGACATAATCATCTCAATCCTTTTGGCCGCATCCTGGAACGAAATATCATTACCTGACTCCTTGGCCATATGAAGCCTGATGGGGTGAGCCAAACCCTCAACAAACCTCCTCACTCTCTCACGATCAGTGGGTAATATCATAATGGCATGCCGAGCTAGAGTGATGAACCTGGTCTCGTACTGAGTGACAGACATAGATCCCTGCTGGAGGCGCTCAAACTGCCTCCGAAGATCCTCCTGCTGAGTAACTGGAAGGAACTTCCCCACGAATAACTCCGAGAACTGAACCCAAGTCAATGGTGTAGACCCAGCTGGCCTGGTCAAGCAATAGTCTCTCCACCAAGTCTTGGCGGAACCCGAAAGACGAAAAGTAGCAAAATCAACTCTATTGGACTCTACTATGCCCATGTTCCGAAGAACCTCATGACAACTGTCCAAATAATCTTGGGGATCCTCTGATGGTGAACCAATAAATGTAGTAGTGAATAACTTGGTGAATCTATCCAATCTCCATAAAGCATTTGCTGACATAGATGCTCCCTCCACTGCCGGGGCCACAATGCCCGGTTGAGCTACTCCGACAGTATGAGGTATCGGAGTTTGGAACTAAGGATCTAGCTGCTCTGGTGTGCGAGTAGCAGGAGTCTGGGTCCCTCTCCCAGCCTGAGAGACGACCGGTGCAGTAGGAAGAAGACCAGCCTGAGCCACACTCTCCATGAGTCCCACTAAGCGGACTAGAGCGTTCTGAAGCACCGGGGTGGCAATGAAACCCTCTGGAACCTGAGCTGGTCCAACTGGAACTGTATGAGCAGGAACCTCACCGGCAAATTCTACCTGTGGGTCCTCTACTAGGGTTGTTGCTCTGGGCTGAGCCCTGCCCCTACCTCGGCTTCGGCCCCTCGTAGGAGCTGCAAAAGGAGAATCGGGCTGTTGATCGGTAGATGAGGAAGCACGCGTTCTCTCCATCTGCGAGAGAATAGAATAGAAACTCAATTATCCTTCAGAATTCAAATCGCACGACAGAAAAGAAGAAAAGTGAAGTTATTCCTAACTTTGCAGCCTCTGGGGGATAAGTACAGACGTCTCCGTACCGATCCCTCAGACTCTACCAAGTATGTCTGTGAGTTGTGAGACCTAAGCAACCTAGTGCTCTGATACCGACTTGTCACGACCCGAAATTCCACCTTCAGGCTGTGATGGCACCAAACGTTGCACCCGCTAGGCAAGCCAACATGTTGACTGAATTGATTTATTAACAAGTGAAAATAACAAACACTGACTAGATAGTTGAAATAAAGTGCGGAAGCATTAACATAATTCTAAATAACAATAGCAAATAACGCAGAAATCCCTTTAAGTACAACCCAGAAGTGGAGTCACAACCTCACGAACTAGTCTAAGATTTGACTAAAAACAACAGTTTGAAAATACAATGATGTATCTGTCTCGAAAACACATAAATGACAGAATGAAAGATAGACAGGGACGCCAAGATCCACGAACGCCATGCAGAACTACCTCGGTGTCGTCTGGAATGGACTGAAGGACACTCCCACTAGCGATGTCCACTGGGTCAGGCTGCGTAATATGTACAACATAAAGAAGTGCAGGTGTAGCATCAGTACAACCGACCTCATGTACTGAGTAAGTGCCGAGCCTAACCTCGGCGAAGTAGTGACGAGGATAGGACACGACGACAAGTTGCACCTGTGCAGTTCAATAGTATAGCAAAAAATAAACAAGAATACAGTACGGGGAAGAACATGCTGGGGATAAGAGGGGCAACAATTGCTAAAACAGTAGAATCAAGTACCAACTGGAATATAGAAGTAAAGCAGGAAAATAACAACTGGAAACAAGTAAAATAGACAGGAGAAGGCACAACATTACCCCTCGTGCATAACCTCAAAATCACACGGCACAGAATGTCCCCTCGCGCATATATAACAATGACTCGGCACGGAATGTCCCCTCGTGCATAAATAATAATCAATCGGCACAGAATGTCCCCTCGCGCATAAATAATACTCAATCGGCACAGAATGTTCCGTCGTGCATAAATATAATCAATCGGCTCAGAATGTTCCTTCGTGCATAAATATAATCAATCGTCACGGAATGTTCCTTCGTGAATAAATATAATCAATCGGCATGGAATGTTCCTTCATGCATAAATATAATCATTCGGCACGGAATGTTCCTTCGTGAAAAAATAATAATCATCGGCGCAGAATGTTCCTTCGTGCATAAATAATAATCACTTGGCACAAAATGTTCCCTCGTGCTTGATGAGTGTAAAAGCAACAATTGATATGAAATTTTAACAATGCGACATTTCAAATATCCAGAAATAATCAACAAAATTCTATTGTCCCGGTAAGGGACTTAGCTATAACCAATCTCACTCAAAAGTATAATATCAATAGTAAACCCTCAACCGAACACATAATCAAGAACTTTCTACGTCATGAAGTAACCTCAAGGTACCACTTTCAAGGTTCCCAATAATTCACAATACAGAGAATATCAAAGAACATTAAACAACTCATCAAAATCGACTTACGTGCATGCTTGACCACAACATATAGGTACCCGTCACTTCACCTATACATTGTACATGAATTGCACATAGCAAATAAGACTCTATACATATTCCCTCAAGCTAAGGTTAGGCCAAACACTTACCTCGGCTCCAAAAATGCAAGTCAAGCCTCAATCACGGCCTTTCCTCTTGAATCCGACTCCGAAACGATAATATCTAAACATAATTGACTTAATAACATCAATAATCATTCAATAACTCAATCCCAAAGCCTAGTTATACATTGCCCATAATTCTTCCAAAAATACCAAAAGTCGACCCCGGGTCCGCTTGGTCCAAACTCGAGGTTCAGATCAAAACCCGATAACCCATTCCCCCATGAACCCGAATATATAATTTTTTTTGAAATCCGACCCCAAAATGAGGTTGAATTTCCAAAAGCCTTAACTCCACCCAAAACCTTTAATTTCTACCCTTGATTTCATGTTTTTGGGCCTAGAATCTAATGATTGATGAACAAAATGGAAGAAATTAGAGCTAAAATTACTTACCTAAGTGGTTATGGAGGAAGATCAACTTGGAAATCGGCTATGGGATTTGGAGAAGAAGGAGAAGGTGAAAAATCCCGTAACTATTCTGTTTTTGAACCTTAAAAATCACTGATCGAATTTACTCTATGCGATCGCGAAAAGGGAGTTGCAATCGCATAGGGCCTGAGTCACGTGCACTGCGATCGCGGAAAGGGTGTTGCGATCGCGTGGGGTCCCTAGGCTTGGCTATGCGATCGCGGACAAAAAGGTGCGACCACAAAAAGAAAATACCTAGCCCCCTCCCCAGCTCTCCTATACTCTATGCGATCGCGAAAGCACCTATGCGATCGCATAGAGTCATAGAAACCTCCCCCTCACACTACACTACGCGATCGCGGGGCAACCTATGCGATCGCATAGAGTCATAGAAACCTCCCCCTCACACTACACTACGCGATCGCGGGGCAACCTATGCGATCGCATAGTGTAAAAACTTAGACATAAGAACAGCCCCCAAAAACCAGATTTTCCAACTCTTTTGCACCTCGACACCTACCCGGAACTCACTCGAATCCTCGGGGCTCAAAACAAAATATACACACGACTTCAAATCATCCTACGAACTTACTCGAGTACTATAACCACCAAAATAGCATAAAAAATAATGAATTAAACTCCAAAATCTATTGAATTTTCTCAAACTTCATAAAATTTAAATTCTCCAATTTTGATTCGAAACACGTCAAACCAAGTCCGTTTCTTACCAAATTTTACAGATAGATCACATAACACATATTGAACCTGTTCCGGGCTCCGGAACCATAATACGATCTCGGTAACACAGATTTCACATCAAAGTTCATTTTCAAAAGTCTTTATTATTTCCAGAAAATAATTTCCTTTAAAAATTTACTTCTCGGATTTGGGACCTCGGAATTCGATTCCGGGCATACGCCCAGGTCCTATATTTTCCTACGGACCCTCCGAGACCGTCAAATCACGGGTCTGGGTCCGTTTACCAAAATTGTTGACCAAAGTCAACTTTATTCCATTAATTATCATAAATTCAACTTTTTAATAATTTCCACATAAAGACTTCCCGACTACGTGCCCGAGTTGCGCACACACATCGAGGTGAGATTAACGGAGGCTTTAGGGGCCTCAAAATATAGCTTTTGCTAAATTTACGCAAGATGACCTTTTGGGTCATCACATAGCCCTTTGTGTCTAGTGTTCATAAAATTAAACCATTTGGCATTTGGAGTTGTTTACAAAAAGTTATGATTACTAAATTCTATCTGGGAAGAGTTTGGAAATCGCAAAGAAGAAATTTGTGTTGCATAGGGCTGACTTTGGAAGCTTATATCTCGTAATCTATAAGAAACTGGGAGATGAGCAAAACATAAAAGTTGTAGCCCTTGGTGTCTAGTTTTCAATAAGTTAAACCATTTACAATTTAGAATTTTGTACAAAAGTTATGACCATTATACTAGAGCCTTTGTGGAAGACCTGTGAACTTGTTTTTCGCAATCGCGAAGAGCAAATTTTGGGCTGAGAAAAGTTGTGCTTCGCGATCGCGAAGAGTAAATACCTGGGAATTTCGAGGTTTCAGCCATTTTAAACATATTTGGAGCTATGGAGCTCGGATTGAAGCTATGTTTGAGACGACTTTCACCATATGGATTGGGATAAGTGTTCTATATCTGAAAGTGGCTATACTTCATGATTCTACGATTATATTCATCATTTATTTTGGATTTAAATGGAAGAAATCAAGATAAACTTTTCAAGAACGAAAATTTAAGATTTGGAGGTCAAGTTGCTATCAGAATTTGATAAAATTGATGTGGTTGAACTCTTATGGGAATGGGTTGTCGGATTTTGTGAGTTTCGTCGGGTTCCAAGAAGTAGGCCCCATTGCCAACTTCTCGAGTGGAGTTGAGAATTTTTATAAATTGTTAAATTTCAAGCATTGGAGTATATTTTTGATTAATTTGCACGTTGGTTGACTAGTTCCGAACTGAACGTCACCAAGTTGGGGCTTTAGAGCGAAATTGTGACCGGAAAGTGGACTTTGAGACGAGGTAAGTCTCTTTTATAACCTTGCAAGAGGAAATTAACCCCTAAGTGAATCGAATTATTATGTGCTTCTATTTGTGGGGGCTACGTACGCACGAGGTGATGAGAGTCGGTGCGTAGCTGCTATTATGCTTATGTCTAGTATAGGACCCAAATCATGCTATTCTTGCGATGTTTGCACCCTACTTGTTAATTTAATTGCTTAAGACATATTAGAACTTGATAAAGGAATTGTAAGAGGTTTAACTTCATATTTCTTGACCGTTAGCGAGAATTGGTATTTTCTTGAATAATTTCTCCTTAATAAATCTTAGATGCATCTATGGTTCGCACCGTTCGACCCTCGGCAGTGCACAATTTAAATATTTATGTTGGATCAGACCGTACGACCTCGACATGATTTGAGAATGATTGAATTGGTTGCTTTGAAATTTATAATAATTGATATTGCTTCATTGGCCCGAGATACAAAAATGTGAAATGATGAAATTTCCTATTAATAAAAAAATTGTTTACTTACTTCATGTTATTGAGTTTACAGTCGTTCTATACAATCCATGCTTAGTTATATTATCGATATTTTATTGTTAGCCCATAGTAGTGTCGGAGTCGACCCCTCGTCACTACTTCTTCGAGGTTAGACTGGATACTTACTGGGTACGCGTTGATTTACGTACTCATACTACATTTGCTGCACATTTTTGTGCAGATGCATTATGTCTAATGGCCTTATGGGCGCAGAGGCGGGTTATTGCGGGGACTTAAGTGAGCTGTATTCCACGTTACGAGTCCGCAACACGCACATAGTCTCCATCCGAGTTATTTTAATTTTTTTCTGTCTAATTTTGTATTCTAGACAGATGTTGTATTTTATCATACTTCCTATTTAATGCTCATGCACTTGTGACACCGAGTTTTGGGGATGCTTCTGGGTTGTTCTGTATTAAAGTTGTAAAAAATATTATCATTTACTCGGTAAATTTTATCCCTTACTACTTAATTTAAAGAAATAATGATTTTAAAAATACTAAAATGAGTATTGAAGTTAATCATTTATTTTTTGGCTTGCCTGACAGCGGTGTTATGCGCCATCATGACCTTTAATGGATTTTGGGCCGTGACTGTTAAGTACCAGTTCAGATAGTTGTTCAGTTTCAGTACATCTTCAGCTTAAACTTCGATTCAGCTCCAGATCAGTTTCTAGTTCGGTCTCTTATTCAGTTTTCAACTTATATTCATATTTCTATCTTATAATCATACTTTAGAATGCTTTACATATGCTTTCCACCCTACGTACTTTATACATATCGTACTCACGTCCCTTCCGGGGTGCTGCATTTCATGCCACGCGTCAGCTAGTTCAGGTATGACAAACCCCTTTCCATCTAGTATTTTTTCAGTTCAGCACCCCCAGAGGCCTGTAGATATGCACTTGTGCAGTTAGTAAGTTTTTATATGTCAAATTGTGTTAACCTGGTCAGCTTTTTAAAATGTACATTTCTTATCAGTTATGCTTATGCTTATGCTTGTTCAGTTTATTCGCTTATATTTATGATTAGTAGATTATCAACAAGTTTAGTGATGATTGGCACTTAGTGTCGATTATCCGTCGTGACCTTTTGCTGGGCCGTGACAGTGCTCTAGCTACGGGTGGGAATATATCGGGTAAAACCGATAACCCGAACCGTTAATTCTTTATTGGGTTATCAGATTAACGATTCGGTAACAGGGTAAAAAAAAATTATTGGTTATCAGTTCGGGCTCGGTTTGCAATTTTGTTATTGGGTAAAAACCGATAACCTAATAAGAATGAACTAATTTACTAATTTATCCTTAAGTATATACTAGAGTTTTATTTCCATAATTTCCTCTTCAATAGTTCAGTTGTCCGCTAGTCTCAAACTCTTAATTGTTTCCCCGCAGCCCGCAAGTACCCTACTCCAGGCTGTAGTCAATAGATGTCCAAATTAGTATAGAATGACTTTGAAGGCAACTGCTTGTTCTTTTCTGTGCTTGGTTATTGAAGTTTAGTTGCAAGTAGTAGTACTTTTGTTTCTTGAATTGTGAAGACTGTAAATTTACATTCTGATTTTGTACTCCACAAACTTTCATTGCGCTTGTGGTGGCTTTTCTTATTTTATTTACTTGTTTATGAATGTTCAAGCCCAAATTACTAGTAAAGAGCAGTGAATGTTACCTGCCACAATTTGAGGCTCGTTAAACGTGTATAAAAGTGCCAACTATAAGGCCTGTTATAAGATCTTTACTTGACAGACCAAGTGACCAACTACGGTATTGTATACAACAAACTTCTGACTGTTTGATTTCTTAGTTTTATATATTGCAATTTTTTTTAGTTGTTTTATCTTATCGGGTAAGCCGATAACCGAACCAATAATGATCGATAACCGATTAACTGATAACCGATAACTAATATCTTATCGGTTTGGTTATCGGGTTATGATATTTGTAAACCGATAACTGATAGACAAAATCGATAATATTCAAAACCGAACCGAACCGACCGATGCCTACCCTAGCTCTAGCTACTCTCTTCTGGAGTACCTCTAGCCCTTAACTAGAGTAGTACACATGGCACTTGCAAAGGTTCGTCCCATTTATAATCTACAAAAAAATGTTATGCGTCCCAGTTAATATGTTTCTTTAATTTTTTTTTTTTTTATTCTTAATATATTTACTTTATAAAAAGTCTCCTACTTATATCCAATAAATTATGGCGTGATTTCTTTAACTTTTCTAACTCAAACATAACTTATTGATGATATTTAAGTACTAATATTTTAAAAGTTTTATATTAAATAATATTGGAGCACACTCGTAACGCGCGTATATATATATATAATGAATTGCACATATTTTTTGATTATTTTTAATTTAAATAGTTGAATTGAGGACTATTTAAGCAATTTTTTCTAATAAAAAAATACCAACGATCTTTGTCAAGCCATTTATCCAACCACAAATTAGTGTTAAAATAGCATGGGCCGGCAAACTTTTTGATTGATAACTGAAAATAGTCAATGTTTGCAAGCCATTGAAAAATAATCCCTATTTTATGTGGAGATAAAATTTGAACAAAAATATCCTTAGCAAGCGCGCAAAAATCTAGCACAATATGCTGGATAATGAAAAATTTGCTTACAAAACTCTAACATATTGTATTGGAGTTCAAATTTCGAAGACACCTTGTATGCGAGTTACAACATATTATGCTGGAGTTTAACTTGGAAAAATTCAAATTTTGAACTCCAATATATTATATTGGAATCTTTTCAGATATTAATTTAGGGGATTTTTGTCCAAATATCGCTTAAAAAAATGACTCAAATTTAATACATCTCTCTCTCTCTCTCTCTCTCTCTCTCTCTCTCTCTCTCTATATATATATATATATATATATATATATATATATATATAAACTTTTTAAATTTGAATTTAAAAAAATTATCTTTGTTACCATGTTATCATACTTAATTCGGTTAATGATCATATTAGGAACTTTTGTTATCTTAAGTCAAATTAATTAAATATTACTTCATCTCTGGCAAAAAAAAAAAAGATACTCCACATAACTATAAATTCTTTTACATTTAAAATCCTATAACTATAGTTCTTGAAAACACTGTAGCTAGATTTGAATAAAGCGAATTTCTTTTAAAATAAATGTAATATATAGGGTACACGTCTATGTTTATCCATATAACAAAAAAAGTTTAAAAGTTGATAAAAATTTACTTACGTATATAATGGCGTAAACCTACATGCTGGAGAAAGAAACATTAGAAACATCAGTCAATATTCAACACAAGTTATTTTTTTTCTTTTTTGAAAAATATTTGTTTGAAGAGTCAATTTATGTAAATGGACATCAAACAAATAACAAGACTTTGACTATATAATTGCTATCATTAATTTCTATTTAACACCTTCTAGGAATTGAAGGGTATAAGTCGAAACCTCTTCATTTAGCTGCAGTAAAATCAACATTCTAAGGGTATAGTATTTTTTTCATTGAAGAATATTAGTTTTGAATCATTAGATTATGGGAAAGATTTTTTTCTCGAATTCAAAAAGAGGTATATTGGTTTCTAATTGATAGTTTCTATAGCGATTTTCAAGTGTAATAAAAAGTATATTTAATAAAAAATTGGTATGACGTGAAATAGTTATTTTTAAAATTTAAACAAATTATTTTGAAATAGGATTATTTTTAAATTATAATGTAATTTTAAAAATAAGAAATAAGATATTTTTAAATTTTAGTAGAGAGTTTTTAAAATAATTATAATAGAAGTCATATCATGGATAAGATCAAGAAACCGAAATCTTATGGATTATTACATAAATATCCAGCTAGAATTATTGTTTATTTTTTATAGCTAACATACATAGATGATATACCGATTACACACGATTATACACCCGTTATATATGAATTATATATAAATTGCACATCCTTAATTTTTTAATATAAGTGGTTGGGTGAGTACATATTTAGGTTGATAAGATAAAGACAAAAGAAAAATATGACAGAATTTCAACCAAAGACTAAAAATATAAATAAAGTTCTTATATCGACAATTTCTATTAAAACTCATCCTTTTATTACAAAATAAATTAGCTTTTCGTACAAAAGAAAGAAAAACATAAAAAATAAGATAAAAGAAAATAAGTATAGAAAAAATGTATGAAAAATCTAAAAATCAGAAATAAGAAACAACAACGAATTTCTTCTTCTGTTACATCTTTGTTGACTGTAAAAAATTTGGAAGCAGATCTCATCGTTCAAATATTTTTTTCAACTCAAATACATAGATTATAAGATAATGATATCTTATAATATTTTTTTTATTCACATTATGTGTCATTTTTAAAAAATCACTATTACTAAGAAACTGATATGATATAATTTGAACTTAATTGTAATTTAAGTAGTTTGCATTGAGGTTAAGCCAAATATGTTATCGAGAAAAAATTGGTTGGCAATTTTAAGACAATATATGCAATGTTATATAATAACAATCAATTAATCTAACATTTAATGATTCAAAGATCAAAAAATCTGTATATGTACGTAAGGTATTCAAAATTAAAATATGTGGCTAGAGATATCGATAAACTCAAAATGGAGTCATATTGAAATAAAATTTCACCGGCCAAAGAATCATATAAATTTTTAGATAGTCGATTAAAGTGAATTTTAAATTAAGGATAATATCTTCACTTGCATCATCATAAAAATAATCTTTATTGAAATATATATAATATTGTAGAAATTGAAATTTCAAATTAGAAATATTTTTTTAAACATAATAACATACCAAATAAGAATTCAAGTCGTAGTAAAAGAATCACGTCGTCACCAAATAATAGTTCATATTGTGCCAATCTTTGTGCTTTATATGAGTTATTATTTCGCCTTGTGACTATTTTTAGGTTCCAATGACACCAATAAGAATTGTGCAAAAATAAAATTATCACTACGAGATTTGAGAAAATGTTAGCCTTTTTTCTTGTAATGTTTCTTAATCAATATCTAACAATTATCTAAAATGTTTACTTTTTAAGGTTATTTACTTACTATTTAACATGGTTAATGTAAAATAAATGGAGTCATACCAGAAAAAAAATCATTGGCTAAAGAATATTTTAAATTTTAGATGGCCGACTAAAATGAGTTTTGAATTAAGGATAATATTTTCACTTACATTGTTATAAAAATAATTATTATTAAAAATAAAGTTTTAGAAACTGAAAATTTAAAATAAAATATTTCTTAGAAAATATCAACACACCAAATAAGAGTTCAAGGAGTAGTAAAAGAGTCAAGTCATATCCAAAGATCCTTCATAGTCTCAACCTTTGATTGTTTTACCATAAATATGAGTTATTATTTTGCTTCCTGATTATTTTTTGGATCCAATAACACCGGCGAGAATGGTACTAAAAAAGAAAAATAGAATTATAATTAGGAGATTTGAGAAATGTTGAATCATTTTCATGTAATGTTTCTTAATTAATATACAATGATTATCTATAGTTATGGAAAAAGTTTAAATTTTAAGATTATTTATGTATAATTCAAATAACTCAAATATTTAATATAGTTAGTGTCCACAAAAATGACTAATTTTGAATTAGTCAGTTGTACATTTTAAATTAGGTTAATTTTGAATTATATCCGAAATTAGTTACCAAATGTGCTTTTTACGCACTTCATTTGTCAAGAAGTTTGGCGAAACATACTGTAATTCCTCTCTCTATACGGCGCCACTATTTCTCTGGGAGAAGGAAAAAAACAGGAATGGGGTCATTGAGTGGTGGAAATGGGAGTCTATGGGGAATGGGATTTTTTCATTCTCAAGAATGGAACTTTGAACGAAGGAGAAGAAGAAGCAGTGGTGAAAAAGGAGGTAAAAGCAGTAGTAATGCATCAAAATCCTCACATGCCGATGTAAATGGTGGAACCGGTTATCGTTTCCCTCTGAAGCAAGCCATGACTGCTAGCTCTCTTGCCCTTACTGGTGACACCTTAGCTCAGCTTCGTGACCGCTGGCTCAAGAACAAAGACACCCTTCCTAATCCACCTCATCCTAAGGTCAATTTTCTATTCCTTTTTTTGGGTAAAATTAAGGTCATTTTTCTAGTATAACAAAAAATCATTGAATTTTAAGTTGTGAATTTGCAAATTTGGTCTAGTTTCTTGAGAAACCACTTGAATTTCTTGAACCCATTTTTTGGTAATGGGTGCTGGGAATTTTGGCTGTTTTATGAAGGTAATTTTGGGTGTTGTGGTATTGTGAATTGTCTCTTTTGTCAGTTTATAACTTTGGTAAATTTGATTGCTTATGATTTTTATGTTACAGGGATAGTTTTTAGAAACTCAGGTGTGCTCATATTAGTGAAGTTCTGACTGCTGATATAACAACGTTTCAGCTACTCTTGCTTGTAATTTCACAATATCAGCTTGACATTGTTTTATGTTAATAAAACCTTACTGTTATGAACCCGAATCCACAACACAAAGTAAACGAGGGAATTGATTGGCTTAATTCATGAACTCAAAGAGTTATTCATTACAATAACATAAACTAGAACATTCAGAGAAGAAGGATACAGAGAGTCAATGGAGAACAGAAAGAGAAAAGCTAGAGGGAGAAGCAGAAGAACTGAGACAGAGGGAAACAAAGTTCTCGTCAATATGCATAATCTCAAAATCACTGGCCACCACTCTTTTAATAGAATAGTCCTTGGGCTCACTACTCAACCCGGATCCCAAATTAGCCTGACCTTATTGTTTGTTCTCGACCCAATAGCTCTTCTCAAACCAATAGCTATTTGTGTGTTGATATCCTTATTGGGCTGGGGTTGATTCATAACAATACTCCCTCCCTCAAAAAGAACCTTGTCCTCAAGGTTCGAAGACAATGATATCATAATGGTGACGTTCACTGATGGAGCTTGAAGTAACATTATGGAACAGTCCACATATGAAAATGCAATAACCACATCTCCAAAAGTCTCAATAAAGTTACTTGTCCCCAACCATGTTCGTGAGAGTTCATATGTAAAGCCTCCACCACTACTAAGGTGTTTGATCTGCTCACCAGTACTACCAGATATATCCTTGGAGATTGCCAATGAAGCCTTCTTTTTAATATCGAACTCCACAATTTGTAGCAAGTGAACAAAATCAGTCACAATCACACACTGTATTTGCTCCCCATGGCTTGTTGGGATGTTTAAAATTGTCCAATTATTGTGATACCCAAATGAAGCCAACTGAAAGTTGGTAATTCTGTTATAAAAGAGTCCAACCAACTCAGTTATACAACAACACCTGGCTAGTAAAAGCAACTCTCCTGGTGCATTCCACAACCTTGGATACATTGATTTCCTTGACAGGAGAGGGAAGCTTATCTTGTTTACAACAATTTGAATGGACAACTCAACAAAAATAGATGAATCAGTAACATGGGAATGTCTAATTCTACTTTCCTTCCTTGTCATCTCAACTCTATCTACCCCAACAATGACTTTCTCGTCATCTCTCCTAAACTCAAAAAGCGCATCTCCATTCTCCTCGTCATGGCCCTCCTCGATGAGATTTGTGCCATCTTGCAACCTGCTGGTCAGTTTGACATCTGAGATAGCTTTTCCTGAGATCAAGCCGAAGTTTATTTCTGTTGACATGGCAGTAGGCGAGATTGCTACTCCATAGCTCAAGGTTGGTTTTCTTTTCTTCCCAAAACTATCTTGTGGCTTCATTGTAAACTGGGCATTTTCACCTCTCGCTATATTTTTCACAACCGTACTAAGAACAGAGCAGAAATGACTACACAGAAAAGTCAACTCCACTTCATTTAATTTATCCACAACCATGTTACCCTCGAGAGCTTCATACTTGACTAGAACATCGTCAAGAACATTACTAAAACTGTGTGTCCCACGATATGTGTTTGAAATCTGCCAACAAAATGTCATGTTTTACATCAAAATACTCATCTAAGATTGGACTAAATTCTCCTGCAATTAAAGGACCCGTGAACGCAATGTAGTTATACACAACAGAGAACCCATAGGACAAGTAGGAATTCACACACCATGGTTGTCCAGGATCACACACTCTACTCGTAGAGTTAGAATATGCAAATAAGGAAGATTTGCCAGTGCATCCCAGCAAAAGTAGTTCCTCTACGTTCTCAATATACCTTGGCTTGAGTAAAACTTCACCACCTTCAATTGTTATAATCTTGAGTACGTATTTCGCTGAAGTATCCTTATCCAAGTAGTGCACCGTAGTTTCATCATGCAAGGAAAACAATACAACAAGAAGGTTTAGTCTCCAAGGTAATACCATGGCTCTTGGTTCCAACTCTGTCAAGTTGGATGAAGGGTCTTTTTCAGCATTATAACAGTAATGAAAGGCTGGAGATGTAGTTGCAGCCAATATCGAATCAAAGTGCAAAATGTAGGCATTCGAACACCATCCTTTTCCGAGATCCCACACTGTCGGCATGGAGTTAATATTTGCAAAGAAGAAAAATATGCTAGTAGATCCCATCAATAGCAGTGACTCCACATTCACTGTATAACCTGTTAGAGACTTGAACTTGAATCTTATTCCTGGATCTCCTACACAAAAACCCGTCGCAATTCCACGAACAATGACCACAACGAGATTTACACCAGGATTAAATGGAAATTGATTTGATAGACGTTGATCAGTAAAAGTGTTATTAATACGACAAGCTGATTTCTCAGGTATTTCCTTGAAATCGTTCACAACTATGGTTGAGTAATCGTTACAAGTACTATCGAATTTCATTGAGAAAGCAATATGTGGTACACTCACCACCAATATAATACCTTCATCATGTTCTACTGCAGCACTAGCGTTTCCCTGCTCAACATCCAGTATCGTTTCATCCGAAGGCATTTTACCTGTTGAAATCCCCTCCCCTTTCTCCATAAAAAGTTTATCAAGATATAGATTCCCAATAGTTTCTGGCCCCATGAAAAAGTCAGCAAGATACATGTCTTCCAAGACCTCAAATTCAGTTTTCCGTTCACTAGAGCCACGATCAAGAGAAGTCGTATTAACGTACCTCTCTGGCATATCTCTATGGGAATTGTCATCGAACAGTTGGGTTTCGCTACTTTCAGGAATTGTAGCTTTGGCATCAGGCAGTTCGAGTGGAGCATCTGATTGCACCTCTTCGAGTACCTTAGAGTAGCCACTATGTAACATGTCGTCGAACACCTTAGATGATTGCTTATCGTTCAAATCAGCTACAAAGGGAGAGATAGATATGTGTGCATTTGTGCTTTGCCAAACTGCTTTAACAGAAGAAGTTTCATCCACTGCTTTGGTGAAAACTCCAATAGACATTTCATCGAACACATGCTTTGCTTCTGAGTTTCCAACTTCGAGTGTAGATTCAAACCCATAGAAGTTGGAATTATGAATCAAATCAGGTAAGGGAGATACCTGGGCTTCAGACGAACACAACGTAGCATAACTAACGTAGCTATGATAAGCCAGGGACGAATCAGCCACACTCTTATTGGAATCTGCGAAGGTCCATTTTCGAAATCGCAAAAACAATTTCTCCTTGAAGTGGTTCCAATCGTAGAACTGTTTATTACGATGTAGCCAATCAAACCAAGCGAGGGCCTCACCTTCTAGGTAGAAGTAAGGAAGAGGTAACCAGTCTTCTTTGGAGAAGCCAAGGAATTTGAAGTAATGCTCCGCCCGATAAACCCAACTCTCTGGGTTTCCATTGCTGAATTTATCCAGTATCACCGCTGCCATTGGAGTCCAAATCGATGAAAGCACCAATGTTATGAACCCGAATCCACAACACAAAGTAAACGAGGGAATTGATAGGCTTAATTCATGAACTCAAAGAGTTATTCATTACAATAACATAAACTAGAACATTCAGAGAAGAAGGAAGGATACAGAGAGCCAATGGAGAACAGAAAGAGAAAAGCTAGAGAGAGAAGCAGAAGAACTGAGACAGAGGGAAACAAAGTTCTCGTCAATATGCATAATCTCAAAATCACTGGCCCCCACTCTTTTAATAGAATAGTCCTTGGGCTCACTACTCAACCCGGATCCCAAATTAGCCTGACCTTATTGTTTGTTCTCGGCCCAATAGCTCTTCTCAAGCCAATAGCTATTTGTGTGTTGATATCCTTATTGGGCTGGGGTTGATTCATAACACTTACTTTGCCCGTACTATATACGTGTCGCTTCTGTTTTCCCCTTTGTCAAATCAACACTTACATTTTGAATTAGGTTGTAGCTATTGATTCTCTATAGCAGGACAATGGGCTGGAGAAAAATGTATTTTGATTGGCTTTTGGCTTCTTAAGCACAACATGTGCATAGTTCCATCATTATTGACCTGCCAGGTCTATTAACCTCTCCGCGCAGAGGTACACGATATCATGTGCTTCTGTAAAGTGAAAGGAAAAGCCAAGCACAAATAAAATCTTGATTTCTTGCTTATATTTTTCCTGTTGACTCTACAGTAGACAATTGGGGAAAAGGGAAGGGTTTACTTTCTATTCAGCTTCTTCTTCTTTTTTCTCTCTAAGGGCAGCCGCGTATACAAGGCATCCCGCGTTCACGGAGCGTCCGGGGAAGGGCCGCACTCCAAGGAGTGTGATGTAGACAGCCTACCCTAATGCAAGCATTAATGGTTGCTTCCACGGCTTGAACCCGTGACGTATATGCGGGCTAGAGTTTGTATATCCTTTTTCATATTAGATTAGCTTATTCCCCTTGGGGTTTTGAATAAGGAAATACTCTCCTGTAGTCCTACCAGATAAGAGGCAAATGGAGAAATCTCCCTGTGCGTGGTGCATATTGCAACTCATCTACAGCTTAGGAAATGAGCAGGAGTGAAGTTGGAATCCGACATACGGGTTCGGTCGAACCGAGTAGCTTTCGTTCAAACTCTGTATTTGTATTTAAAAATCCACTAAACATGTACAAAAATTAAATTCGAACCCAGTTAGGAACATAAAATGTCGCTCTCCTAAAATTTAAAAGCCATAAAGTTTAAATCCTAACTCCATCTCTGGAAAAGAGGTCAAATTCCATCCACCTGTGTACCCTTCAACTTCACAACAGGCACTTCCTTGCTTGGTCAACGTACCATATGCAAGCTCCATTTGCATATTGGCAACTTTAAATTTATTCTCACTTTAACTCTCTGGAGGGTTGCTTTTTCTGCTTAAATGTTTTTGGTTTATCAACTTAATGTTTTCTCTAATAATTTATGAATTTACGTGTTGAATGCTGTCTTTCTCTTGTGAATAAAATATCCAATTACTTGATAATATTTGCCGTCTTTGTGTTGATATTTGTTGGCCAATCAACCCCCTTAGGGAAATTTCATATTATTAATGAACTATTCAATAGCGGCATCATTCTTTTTTCTATTCCCGAATATAATATTCAGCTTTAGGAGTTCAATAAAATTGATTAATACATTTTAGAGCCAGTAGCTTTTCAATACATTTGCCAACACATCTTAATGACTAAAGATTTTGCATGTCTTATGAGTTAGCACCAAAAAAAAATAAAAAATTGCATGTCTTGTGCACTCTCATACAATGGCTTCCCTTTGGTTATCTGATTCACTGAATTAAGGAGGTTGGGGGTATTTACACACTAATCTGAATTTTGTATTTAACCAAATCCCGTTTTAGGATATGATTGGTGCTCTCCTGTCTGAGCATGACTGGCTTCGATCCATCCGGATGGCTTCATATGGATTTTTGTTATATGGTCCTGGTACTTACTCATGGTACTCGTATCTCGACAGATGTATGCCCAAGCAAACAGTGGAGAATATATTGATGAAGGTAGTTAGGCTTCTGAGCAGCATTTTTTTAATGATGAGGTTGACTTGCCAATTAAAAAGAATTCTTTATAATTAATGAGTTTGACCTGGCTCCATTTGACCAGTACCTTTAATACTCTTTGTTTCAGGTTGTATTAAACCAAATTGTACTAGGTCCTGCTGTAATAGCTGTTATCTTTGCATGGAATAATTTGTGGCTGGGGAAACTTTCAGATCTTCCGAACAAATATCAGAAAGATGCCCTTCCAACTCTACTTTTTGGTAAGCATTTCCATATTACATTCCTTTGCTGGTTGCTTTAATTCCTTCTTCCCAACAAAGCTTGATTTCTTTCTTCATTCTCTTGCAGGATTTAGGTTCTGGATCCCTGTCAGTGTATTGAACTTTTGGTATGTTTTTTGTTACCCTCCTTAGCCCCTTCCCAAAAGATGGACAATATAAATTTAAAAAATTTCCTGATCTCTGTTAGCCTAGCTGTAATCGGAGCTTTTCTCATTCTTGTAAAACCGTTGTTCTGGGGTCCTGGTTTTGTTTTAGTTATATGATTTGCTTGTGATATGTTGTCTATTGCCCTTGCATACAATGCTTTATACTTCAATTCGTACCAACGCCATAAGTCATATCTGAAATATTCCATTTTTGGAACTATTTTTGTAGTTTTCATCTTTTCTTTGCAGTCAGCGTTTGGTCAGCGAAACAGTCCATATTTTGGTAGTATTAACGTGTTTTGAGCTATGATTTATGCACCTGCAGTCGATTTTAGTGGCTATAAACTTGTTTTCTGAGCATTTACATTGTTTGCATTACGTTAAGGACCTGTTACTGCTCCTTAGCATCATTAATACGTCTGGGCATGCATGTAAGATTTTTAATCTCCACAAAGAATTTTTCTTCTAGTGCAGGCTTGTAGCCCTATGGCATGATCTCATAGAACACTTATTTTGTCATCATTCTGAAAGGATAATCATTTCTGGTTTAGTGTTACAAATTGTATTGATCTTTGTCATCAGACAAACTTTTAGCAAAAGGCATATGCAATTACATGTTCCTCTCTTTTCATCTACTTGCCTTTGAAACCTGCTATTGTTAATTTCCGTTCGTTCAGGTTGAATTATGTGGTTATACTAGTAATTTACCTGCTCTTAGCATGAATTTGTGGTTAGACTAGTAACTGAATAGCCTTTAGTATGATGAAATATGACAACTTCTGTGTTGGAAAATCATAGGGTTATTCCTCTTCAAGCTCGTGTTGCTTTCATGTCGATGGCTTCTATATTCTGGAATTTTTGGTTGTCAGCAACTATGAGCAAGTAACTGTCATCGAAGTGATTGACAGGGGAAAGCAGGTTAGTGCTAGCCTAGCCCATATTTGAGATTGATACATGTCGTGTCTTAGACTAATTTTAATTTGGTAATTTTAGGATGCGCAATTGATATAACAGTCTGTCTGTCAAGACAAAAATGGTGTCTGGAGGCACTAGTTGAAACCTTTCTGATTTTCCAAAGGTGAATTGCACTTGCGTACCACAGTGGCTCAGCTGGCATCTCGTTACACATGAAATGTTAGAGAATTTGTTTCGCCATTGCTATAAGTTCTCCAGGAGTGGAGCTTTCTTCGGTTTATGACTCCAGTACTATCATGGAAGGCATTTGATTGGCTATTTTGACCAAGTTATTTCATTAATTTTCTTTCGTTCTTTGGTTCTTGGCCTTCTTTTCCCCGTTAGGTGTTGGCTCGAGCCAGATGACATACATGCAAAAGGAAGTTTTTGTAGTATACAATTTGAAAGCAAGTGCTGCTGCACTTCCATATAGGAAGTCATCATGTCAAATTTCTCTATGATGGACAGCCTGAGGATTGAGGAACTCCCTTTTAGAATGCCAACTATCTTAAGTGGAAAGTGTTAATAAAACATCGCTTTCTGAAATGTGCAATGTTACAACAACAACAACAACCCGGTATAATTCCACAAGTGGGGTCTGGGGAAGGTAGTGTGTACGTAGATTTCTACCCTGTGGGGTAGAAGGCCGTTTCTGATAGACCCTCAACACAAGAAATGTGCAATGTTGGTTGAGGATTATATAACACAGAGTGTGCAACATGTCTGCTCATGGAGAGTGTTATCATATCTTTGATATGCGTAATCTCAAGTCGTACACCTGCACACTGCCAATTATCTCCGATTATGAATAGCATCATATCTATCAATTACGTTAAATTAGTTGAGCTTGGCTATATGAATTCTCGTGACCATTTTCGCTCCATAAATCAATATTAGGAGGATTCAGCACAATCTTATTATTCTTACGTTGGTCATCCACCTACTCTAGCTTCCGTTTTTTCCAATTTGATTCCTTTCACACTTTTGGACGTTCTGCAAATCTGATTAATCCAACTCGGTAACATGATAAGATAGTGATAGACAGGAATCCGTCCGTTGATTTTGCTGCTCTGGAAAGTCACTGACACTAAGTTAAATTATAAGGCACCAACGCCAACTACTCAACTAGCAGCCAAGAACTGGATTCTTTACTTCTCTACTACTTTAATTGGTCTTTTATTCCATACACCACCTACCGCAGGAGAAAAAGAATCACATTTCACCTCATCCTACAGTGTTATAGCAACTCGAGCTAACATGGATCAAGTATATGTGCCATTTATTTGCCGAAACGTAAAGCTTCCTAAGCTATAGTTTCTTATTCCTCTTCCCCCTTGCCCCTAAAAATGCAGAACTAAAGAAGAAAACAACACAAAAGGAGAGGATACAGAGACAGAGAGTTGGTGATTAAGAGGAAATTCTTGAAACCATGAGCAGCTACAGACCTTATAATTTAACACCAAATGAGTATTGGAGTCCTCAACAGGGGCATGATTCTACTTTACATGAACCTGAACACAACTGGAACAGATGGCAACCCATTTTCCCTCGTCCTGCACCTCCCCGAGATATTCCTCACGTAAGTCTCTTCTTCTCCTATACATGATCAGAGGTTGAAGCCAGTATTTTCGACACTGAGCATAGATATACATGTTATTTAGCCACCAAAATTTCAACTAATATTAAAATCTGAATACATGTTTTCAAAAGTACAATTTAGGGTTAAAAACCTTAATGTTGAACCTATTAAGGTTAAATCATGAATCCGCTTTTGTATATATTTACACCAGATAGGTCTTGTATACTTGATTTGATTTGAAGTGTTTTGTGTTTCATAGAATTATAGACGTGTCGTTCATGATCCATGGTTGCCTGTAACAGAGAGACCAATACCAGTACCTCATGGTGCAACCAGGTAAACATTTTCTTCTATCCTTTTTTTCAGATTAAAATCCAAGATTCATTTCAAGAACTACTTGCAGTTATCCATATCCAGGCCAACCACGACGTAGAATGTCTCATCCTCCTGTTCGAGTTCTAGTCCACGACGATGACATACCAAGACATGCACCATATCCGAGGCCAAGCCAACCTCCATTTGAATCTCCCCCTCCTTGGTTTCTACAGAACCAGCCACAAAACCGGGATGAATCCAAATTGAGCCTAGATGAGCAAAAGTCTGCCTTGAATAAGCTCAAGAAAGAAATCTACAATCCTGTACAAACAAAAGTTGCAAGACAAGTAAGCCTTTATTTTAGAGGTTTGAACAATAACATGAATAATAATACTACCAACAAATTGAGAAAGGACAACTACGAAGATGGTAAAAGATGTGCCATTTGCTTGGAAGATTTTGTGCCTAAGGAAATGGTGACAGTAACTCCATGCAGTCACATGTTCCATGAAGATTGTATCGTTCCATGGGTGACGAGCCATGGCTCGTGTCCTGTTTGTCGCTTTGCAATTTGCGAACGGATGAAAGAAAGCACAGACTCATCGGTCAGGACTACTGCAAACACAATGCCACATGATCTAATGGCGGAAAGGGACCTGATTTCCATAATGAGAGCATTTGATGAGACTTTTGAATTGGATCACATTAGATCCATTCTATTACCAAGATTAACCAGAGGCTAGATGTGGTTGCTTAGTTTTTAGGCTAATGTTACTTGCCTTGAGTTTATTTACTTTCTGTTGTTAGCAGATAGTACTAGTATCTGAACACACAAAGAGATGTATAATGTATTTGTTCCTTCTTACAAATGAATTATCTTTGCTTGAATAAAAATTGGCTCTTTCATAATTGATGTGTGTACGCTTTTTCTAACGCCTAGTAAGAGATGCCAAGTTGTTTTGTAAAAAATGATTGTTTGTTGTCAACTATAAGGAAATTGCAGTCACCTTTTAGTTGTTTATATGATCGGGAAAATGTGGTAAGTCGTCCATCAAAGTAACAATTCTTAATTGGGCTTTTTTCACTTTTAGTTGCACCAGAAACTATTTATATTCGGTAGACTGAAAAAGTATAGAAAATTTATATAATTTTTGTGTGTAGCATACGAAATATATATACTCCATATATACACACACACACACACATACATACAAAATATACACAAAAGATATATTTTTTTTACTATTATTTGAGAGCATCTATACAGTGTCATTTTCCCTTCTTAATTCTAGTCAAAGATTGATTACAAATTGTTGGCCCAATTGAAGTTTTGTTTTGAAGATTGACAAAGGAAGCTAAGCATGAACCATGTCTATCCCTGTGTACACAGACACGAGAAGATTCGAGCATAAGGGATGCACGTGAAGGAGATAAGCTTAACTTGGTATATCTGATATCTCCTGATCGAAAATGTTGCATACTTGATAAGGAGAAGGGCTCCTTACTCAAAGAGGACACTATCCAAGATAAGGGAGGAGTTAGAAGTTGAGAACAATTAGAACTCTTCCACCAAGGAAGAGTAGCATTAGAACTTTAGTTGTTTCTTGATCTACTAACTCTATATATTGTAGTATGTTCTCATTCTACAAGACGCTCAAAAACAGAAGTTAAATGTGAGTTGAGAGAGAAATAGCAAGGCATTTTGCAAGCAATTCTTGTGTGATTCAAGTGTGCGAACCTGAAGCTACATGAACCAGATAGAAGAACCAATTCCAAGCGTCTGTCTTTTATTCTAGTTTCATTGTAGTAGGTGATTTTCAAATTGTACCCTTCAACTTTATCTAGAGGAAATTGTATTAGGTACTTTGAGTATTCAAGTTAGAGTTAACTTGAAGTTGTCATAACAGTTAGAGGCTAGTTGCCACAACGGGATTATAGTTAATTCTTAGGTTTACAAAGTGTTTTGTAAACGTTGTTTTAGCTCAGTGATTTAGTGAAGTGTTGGGAAAAATCATACTGAGTAGTTGGTCGTGGTTTTTTCACCTTTTGAGTTAGGTGTTTTTCACGTAAAAATACTTGTGTTCTTTACTTTCTACCTTTACTATTCAGCAACAATAGGTTAAGGAACACTTAGAAGAACCAAGTCCTTCTATAATCAGTGCACACAAAAAATTGGACACCACACGAATCACTCCCCTCCCCCTTGTGTGGCATTGAAGTTAAAACATCAATTGGTATCAGAGTCAGGTTATCCTTGAAGAGGCTAACGCCTTAGGGAAAGATCAAGATGAGTGCACCACCTGAAAACTGGGAAGGGCAATCCACTGCTAGGCCACCACTCTTCAACGGCCAGTACCACTCCTGGTGGAAAAACAGGATGAGAGATCACATCATAGGAAAAGACTATGAGCTATGGGACATTGTCACCTATGGTCCACTGGCTACCCTGAAGAAAAATATTGAAGGAGTAGATGTGCCAAAGACAAGAGCTGACTGCACTGTTGAGGACTTGAGAAATGGGAGAAGAATTCTAAATCCAAGAAATGGCTTGTTTGTGGACTTGGTCCAGATGAGTACAGTAGAATTAAAAGTTGTACCACTCCTAAGAAAATTTGGGACACTCTACAAGTGGCCCATGAAGGAACACTTCAGGTGAAGAGGCCTAGAGGAACTCTACTATATTCTCAATATGAGAACTTTACCATGAAGGAAGGGGAAACCATTCAAGAGATGTCCACAAGGTTCACTACATTGACAAATGAACTAAAGTCTCTTGGAAGGATTATTCTTGAAGAAGATATAGTTGAGAAGATTTTGACAAGGGTTCTGCATGTTACTTGGGAGAGCAAAATCACCACCATTCAGGAATCAAAGAACATTGCCACCCTCCCATTGGATGAATTAATTGTAAATATTACTACCTATGAACTTAGGAAACAAATCATGAAGATGGATGTACCTAAGAAGGAAAGGAGTCTGACACTCAGACTCACTGAAGGTTCTGATCTAGAAGATGATGAAATGGCTATGATCGCAAAGGACTTCCAAAAGTACCTAAGGAGAGGAAAGGGTCCTTCAAGAAGTGGAAGCTACATCAAGTCAAAGGCTCCTGAAAAGCAAACCAATGAAGGATGCTACAAGTGTGGGAAGACTGATCACCACATCAAGAACTGCCCTCAATGGGAAATTGAATGGAAGAAGGAAATAGTTGAACGAAGGAACAGAAAGAAGGAACAAGTTCAACCCAAGAAAAATCAAGGATCAACCAAGGCTATGGTCGCTGCTTGGGGAGAAAGCTCAGATGATGATGACGGGGATGAGGCCATTGGAGAATCTGATGAGGAAACTGAGGTAAGTATAATTCATCTTAAAGACAAGATTAAATTTTTGTCAAAAGAAAGACTATATGAGTTACTTCTAGATCTAATTAATGAATCTGAGGATGTAAACAATGAAAAGGAACAGTTGTCTAAAGAATGTGTGGTTTTGAAAGTAAAGTGCAAAACCCTGGAACTTAGGGTTAGTAAAGTTGTAAGTGAAAATACTGCTTTGAAGAACCATGTTCATGCACTTGATTCAAATTTCCTACAACTTAGATATGAAAATCTGAAACTGAAATTAGGAACATGTAAGAAGACAGCTGATCACACACAACTCACTCTAGAAGAAAATTTAGGAAAAATTAAAGATGAGTTGTATAAAAGGGATGAGCAGATAAGAATTCTAAAGGAGGATCTAAGCAAGGTCAATCATGAGCTGAAAAGAACTTGTAAATGGAACAGGTCCTCCGATTCACTTTCATGTCTAGAGGAACATCATAGTAGCAACATAAGAGGACTTGGATTTGGGAATTTTCCACCTAAATGGGATCCCAAAAGCAAGTACCTCACACTTCCTGAGAACAAGATCTGCACACACTGTGATAAAACATGCAAGTATAAAAGTGAATGCACTGCAAACGAAAAGGCAAGTCAAAAGAACAAAGAATTTGTTCAAGGGAAGAATAGGCCACCAAGTTGGGCTAAAAAGAATCTTATTCATCCTTTTGCCTATAGAAAGGGACCCAAACTAGTTTGGGTTCCTAAGACTAACCCATGATTTCCTTTTGCAGGTCCAAGTGAAGGGAAGCATCCAAATATGGTACATGGATGGTGGCTGCTCAAAGCACATGACAGATAACAAGAACCAGTTCCTTTCACTTGAGGACCTCAAAGGAGGTAATGTCTCCTTTGAAAATGGGAAGAAAGGTGAGATAATTGGGTTGGAAAGGTAGTTAAGACTGATTCTCACTTTATTGAGAATGTCTACTTGATAGATGGACTGAATTGCAGTCTAATAAGTGTATCACAATTGTGTGATAGAGGTAACATGGTAGCATTCACCTCTACCAAATGCTTTGTTATTAATCTTACCACTGACAAGATTATTTTGTAGGGAAAAAGAGTGAACAACATATATGTTGTAGATCTGTCCACACTTTCAGAAAATGAACTCACTTACTTAAGTGTGTTGGATAATGATCCCCTTCTTTGGCACAAGAGACTTGGACATGCCAGTCTGAGTCAACTCAACAAATTAGTCTCCAAGGACCTGGTGATAAGGCTGCCTAACATCAAGTTCAAGGAAGATAAAGTTTATGAGGCTTGTGCAAGGGGGAAGCATGTAAGATCCTCTTTTAAATGCAAGAAAATAGTAAGCACCACCAGGACGATGAAACTGTTCTCTATGGATCTTTCTTGTCCAGTGAGAACATTAAGTAGAGGTGGTAAGAAATATGTGATGGTGCTTGTTGATGATTATTCTAGGTTTGCATGGACATTGTTTTTAACATCTAAAGATGAAGCATTTGACATGTTTACTTCTTTTGTTAGAAAAACTCAGAAACAACGAGGTAATCAACTTGCATCAATTAGGTCTGATCATGACCCTTAGTTTGAGAATGCTAAGTTTGCTGAATTTTGTGATGAGCATGACGTAGATCATAATTTCTCTGCTCCTAGGACTCCACAACAAAATGGAGTAGTTGAAAGAAAGAATAGGACACTTAAAGATATGGCTAGGACTATGCTTCTTTCTGGTAAACTGCCCCATAGCTTCTAGGCAGAAGTTGTGAACACTACAAGCTACATCACGAATAGGTGCATGACTAGACCTCTTGTAGAGAAGACTCCCAATGAGTTACTAAAGGGAGAAAATCAAACATATCCCATCTTAGGGCATTTGGATGCAAGTGCTTTATGCATAATAATGGTAAAGGCTCCCTAGGTAAGTTTGATCCTAAAAGTGATGAGGGAGTATTCTTGGGATATTATTCACATATTAAAGATTATAATATCTATAACAAAGTAAATATGTGTGTAGAAGAAAGTGTACATGTGATTTTTGAAACTAACATTCTATCTGAGAGGCGGGAACATGATGATGAAGCAATTGGGCTGGTAAAGAAACTAAAATAAAACCACAGTACAGACTGAAGCTGCACTAGAGGAAAGAACAGGTGATAGAACAGGTCCTTCCACCCAGGGAAACATGACAGGGGGAATAGAACAAAGAGGAAATGATCCTCAAACCTCAAGGGAACCTGTTCCTCAGCAACAAAATATTGAAGGAACATCTAAGGGAAACCAGTTGGTTGTGAAACTTTACAAGTATCAAAGTTCCCATCCCATTGAGAACATAATTACTCATCCAACCTCTGGAATCAAAATCAGATCTTCATTGAAGAATCTTTGTGCTTTTGATGCTTTCTTATCTCTTATTGAACCTAAAAATATTGCTGAGGCTTTGCAGGACGCAAACTGGATAATGCAATGCAGGATGAACTCAACCAATTTGAGAGGAGTCAAGTTTGGCATCTGGTACCAAGACCCAAGGACAAATCAATAATTGGCACAAAATGGATCTTCATAAATAAACTTGATGAAGATGGAACAGTTACAAGGAACAAGTCAAGATTGGTGGTTCAAGTATATAGTCAAGAGGAGAACATAGATTATGATGAAACCTTTGCTCTAGTTGCAAGGTTGGAAGCAATAAGACTCCTCATAGACTTTTCTCTTTACATGGAATTCACTCTCCATCAGATGGATGTCAAGGGTGCCTTCCTCAATGTCTATCTAAAAGAAGAAGTGTTTGTCAAGCAACCTTCGGGGAATGTCCTGATCATGTGTACACGATTGACAAGGAACTTTATGGGATAAAGCAGGCTCTAAGATCATGGTATGAAAGATTATCAAAATTTTTGCTTGAGCATGACTACAAGAGAGGTAAAATTGACAATACTTTATTCTTGAAAGAAAAAAGATAAAGATCTTTTGGTAGTTCAGATATATGTTGATGATATAATCTTTGGAGCAACCACTAATAAATTAAGTAAATAATTTTCTAAACTAATGGGGAGTGAATTTGAAATGAGAATGATAGGTGAGATTAATTTCTTTTTAGACTTACAAATTAAACAAATTTCAAATGGAATGATGATCCATCCGTAGAAGTATGTAAAAGAGTTACTTAAAAGGTTTAAAATGGAAGATTCCTAGGAAATTGACACTCCTATTGCAACAACTACAAAGTTGGATATAGATGAACCTGGTTCATCTTTTGATCAGAAGTTGTATAGGGGAATGATTCGCTCGTTGTTGTATCACACTGCTAGCAGACCTGACATCATTTTCAGTGTAAGCCTTTGTGCTAGATTTTAGGCAAATCCAAAGGAGTCTCACTTGACTGCTATCAAGAGAATTTTGAGATACCTAAAAGGCACCACTGACCTTTGTCTATGGTATACAAAAGGTGGTAATTTCAATCTAGCGGGATATGTTGATGCTGATTATGCAGGTTTTCTTGTGGATAAAAAGAGCACCTCAGGTATGACACACTTTCTTGGTTCATGTCTTGTGTCTTGGACCACCAAAAAAGCAAAATCATGTGGCCTTATCTAATGCTGAAGCTGAGTATATTGTTGTTGCTTCATGTTGTGCTCAATGTTGTGGATCAAACAATAATTAATGGACTTTGGAATTGATGTTGATTGTATCCCCCTCTTTTGTGATAACACTAGTGCAATTAGTATGACCAAGAACCTGGTTCATCACAAGAGAACTAAGCACATAGATGTTAGGCATCACTTTTTGAGGGACAACTATGAAAAGGGTTTGATCACTGTAAAATTTTGTGTTACTGACAAGCAAATAGCTAACATCTTCACAAAAGCTCTAAGTAGATATCACTTTGAAAGGAACATGTTAGAATTAGGGATGATTAAGATCACCTAAAAAGACCAGTTCAAAATTCACAATAGCAAAAAAAAAAAATTTGAAAAAAAAATTGGTTAGAAAATCTATACATTTTGCACATAATTAGATTAGATTTTGCTCAGTCTCATACTTTCAATAGTATACTCCTGTACCATGTGCTAAAATGACTCATTAATCTCTAAAGATATTATCTCTATTTTCTTGAAAAATGCAGACTTACACAAGAGATTTCTCAGTGAAGAAGTTGTTTCATCAAGATTACTTGGTACGTATACACTTTGCATAATTTGGAATAATTATATTTGGATCATGATTAAAAGAAGAGTCACATCTAATCCCAATCCATTTTTGACTTATCCATTACAAAATGAACCAGTTCCGTTCAAAAGAAGTCCTAACCGCATTAAGTGCCTAGATTCAAGGGATAGTCTCCAACGTCTTTTCAAATAGAAATTCAGTTTGATTAGACTTCTAAAAGGCTGTCGTTACCCAATTAAACACTCCTCTTTAAATTGATTAGGCTTAGTGTCTTCTTCACTTCACCTTTTCAAGCCGTCAAAATACTCTCCACCTTCTCTCATCTTCCAAACATACTCTAATTCGTTTTCTTTCATACCCAAGCACAGAAATGGAAAACACCTCTAATATTCCTTCATCACCACCCCAGGAAATCACTTCCATACCTTATATCACCCATTCAACCACATCAACCTCTAAGAAAAGGGTAAAAATGATAGCTCACAAGTTGTCGCTGGTGGATAGCAGATCAAGAAAATAAATGACAAATTGAAAGCGGGTAGGGAAGAAGAACCTTAGAAATCTGATGAATCATTCAAATTTGTTATTGAAGGGGAATAAACGATTTCTTCTGAGACAGAACATGTAACATCTGGCCCTAAAGTTACTCCTGAAACTATTTTTGAGGTTGCTACGAATTTGGAGAATAGGTTTATGCTGGTAGGATCTATGGCAGGTGTTGAAACTACTGAGTCTGGAAGGATTGGTGGTAAAAATGAAAAGAGAAAAGAAAAAAAGAGTGAGGGTGCTCGGAGTACTGTGAGAGGTAAGGGAAAAGGAGTGGTTGGTTCTTCATCCACTCATATTGGTCTAACTAAAGAATCAAGTGCTATGGTAGTTTGGGGTGAGGAATCTGCTGGAGTAGAGGAAAGTGTGAGAGAAACAGGGGGAAATGGGTATGGAGAAGCTGTTGAGGGTCTGGTTTGACTAGGAAAAAATGTAGATGAACATGTTCCATCTGAACATGAAACCCTCGCAGACCTACTGAAAAGGGTGACTGAAAGTTACAATCCAAAGAAGAAAGGAAGTTCAGCAGTTAAAACCCCTGTCACTGCTAGGGAAAACAAGAAAAGAAAGGTTGTCTCTTTTATCCCTATAGAAATTCCTCCCATAAAAGTAAAAGCTACAAGGAGTCAGAAGAAGCAGAGTGAAGCTGAACTGGAGAAAGCCTTAGAAGAAAGTAAAAGAAAAATTGCTGCTAAGGGAAAGAAGAAGGTGGTTGAACCCGTTGAGGCTGTTGAAATTGATGAGATGGACCTGGTCCTTCGAGATGAAGATGAGACAGAAGAAGTGGAGGTTCTGGATCCTAAATCTAAGAAAGCTAAGACTTCAAAAAAGAAGTTTGTTTCAAAGTCAAAGTCCACTGAACCACTTTGCCTAAAAGAACCAGGTCTGCTGTGAAATCAGGAAAAATTAAAATTGCGGAGGAAGAAGAATGGAGTGTAGAGGAAGAAGACGATGATTTTGATGATTAGAATGATAAGATGGTCAAATTTGGAAAGAGAACTATCTTGAAAAGCAAACTCCTCAGGGACTTAGAGGAGGAAGGAATAGTAATGCTTCTGAAGAAGTTACAGTTGCAAGGCCGGGGGGACATGGTCCTTCAGATGGATGGAAGGTTGGCCAGAACTGAAATTGTGGAGTTTATGGCTAATTGTGAGATCAAGTATGGTAGGGTCACCAGTGTGGTAAAGGGGACGACAGTGCCTTTTGATGAGAAAGAGCTGGGAGATATCGCGGGTGTACCTGTTGAAGGGTACAATGATTATAAGAAGCTCAAATGGCCAAGTCTAGAGAATCTCCCTACTGCCCTTGCCATTCCTAGGAAATTTGGTGACAATGAAGAGGAACTTGAGCCCAAGGATATCTACAAAAGTGAGATGAAGCTACCCCACAAAGTGTTGTTCAAATTTGTAAACAAATGTGTGCTGCCAAGGCAGGAAAGGAGGCACATTGCCACATTCATGGACCTGTTCCTTATGGAATGTTTGGACAATGGAAGGCAAATCAATTGGCATGTGTTTATAATCAAGCTTCTTGATAGGGTTCTAAATGGCACCAAGACTCATGCCATACTCTATGACTTTATTCTCACGGCTATACTTTCACATTTCAAGGTACCTATCAAGAAATGGGAAGTTGGGACAAACAAGATCATTTTGGGGCAAACACTTTAACTGTTTGTGACTATGAAGTCCAAACCACTCCCAAAGAACTTGGTTCATCCAAAAAGGTACTAGTGAATAGCAAACTGCGAGCCTTGGTGCAAGAAAGTGGGGGGCTAAGGATGCTGAGATTGATAGGTTGAAGAAGAGGTTAACAGAAGTGGAGACTGAGATAGATGCTCTTAGAGCTGAGCTAGCAAAAGAAAAGGATAAGAATGATGTTATTCTTCAGGATATGCTGAAACTACTCCAAGTCGAAAACCAAGAACCTGGTCCTTCCCAGCCTTAAGCCTCCTAGCATAGTGTAGATCAACCAGTGACCCAGTTCGGGATTTTTTATTTCTTTTGCTCATGTTCAAATGTCTTTAGTTCTTCTTATGCTTTCCGGTATGATCTTATCAATAAATGAAATTCACTGCCTTTTTCTCTAACCGTTTGTTGATATTTCTTAGATGGCTAATATCCTTAGATTGATATATGATGATTAAATCCATGATTGCATTTGAAGTAGCCCAGTGGCCATGAGTAATTTTAAAATCTGGTTATCTGACACATTTATGTAACTTTTTTATGATGCCAAAAGGGGGGAAAAGGTTGTGCTTACACTTTGATCAGTGATGTTTATAACCTAATGAACCTGGTCCTTGATGATAAGTGATAAAAAAGTAAAATATTCTAACACTGTGTTGATGTTGAGCTGAGTTAAAACAGGGCCTAAGCTTATGAAAAGCACAAAGTTTGTCATCATCGAAAAAGGAGAATTTGTTGGCCCAAGTGAAGTTTTGTTTTGAAGATTGACAAAGGAAGCTCAGGCATGAACCAGGTCCATACCCTGTGTACACAGACACGGGTAGATTCGAGCATAAGAGATGCACGTGAAGGAGATAAGCTTAACATGTAATATCTGATATCTCCTGATCGAAAAGGTTGCATAATTGATAAGGAGAAAGACTCCTTACTCAAAGAGAACACTATCCAAGATAAGAGAAGAGTTAGAAGTTGAGAACAACTAGAACTCTTCCACCAAGGAAGAGAAGCATTAGAACTTTAGTTATTTCTTGATCTACTAACTCTATATATTGCAGGATGTTCTCATTCTACAGGCACACACAAAAGCAGAAGTTAAACATGCGTTGAGTTTGCAAGCAATTCTTGTGTGATTTCAAGTGTGCAAACCTGAAGCTATATGAACCATATAGAAGAACCAATTCCAAGTGTCTAACGTTTATTATAGTTTTATTGTAGTAGCCGGTTTTCAAATTGTACCTTTCAGCTTTATCTAGAGGCAATTGTATTAGGTACTTTGAGTATTCAAGTTAGAGTTAACTTGAAGTTGTTGCAACAGTTAGAGGTTGGTTCCCACAACGCGATTAGAGTTAATCCTTAGGTTTACAAAGTGTTTTGTAAATGCTATTTGGCTCAGTGATTTAGTGAAGTGTTGGGAAAAATCCTACTGTGGTTTTTTCACCTTTTGAGCCAAGTGTTTTCCACATAAAAATACTTGTGTTCTTTACTTTCCACATTTACTATTTGAGCAACAGCATGTTAAGGAACACTTAGAAGAACCAAGTCCTTCTATAATTAGTGTACGCAAAAAATTGGACACCACACGAATCACCCCTCTTGTGTGACATTGAAGTTAAAATATCACAATTAAATGTTTTGCACATAGACTAAACTTGTTCTGTCAAATCATAATTAAATATACTAGTAATAAAGACTAGTAAAATCATACTACTTATAATTTTCATCCTGCTCTTCACTAAACTTTTCTGGCAAGAATAATATTTCACTCCATCGTTTAGTTAGAAAGGTGAGGAGGTTGAGGATAAAGGTAAAGGGTTATGATATGTTGCCTAGCGTTTTTCTTGTCTGTAACAGTAACTTTAGTACAAGATTATTTATGTATTTTCGTATTCCTTAATTCTTGTGTTTTCTTGTCGTTGCTTTCGTTCTAACACACTAATTATAATATTCAGTTTTAGTTTTGTATCTTTGTTTTTGTTTTGATTTTCTAATTGGTGTGCTTGCTGCTGCCCTTCTTTTATTTTTCATAAGTCGAGGGTCTTCCAAAAATAACTTTTCTGCCTTCTTGTAGGTGGGAGTAAGGTCTGCGTACATTCTATCTCCCCAGATCTCAATTGTAAGATTACACTGAATTTGTTGGTGTTGTAGTAGTTAGTTACAAAAGTTTTTATTCCACCAAAGGTCTTTTCCGCACCTAAGTTTAAAAAATAAAGAGTTTATTTTAATTGAATATACTGCCACAAAATTTGTGCGGACTGCGGAGTACCATGTTTATGATGAAGTGATGACACCCGAGGCAAGAAATTGAGAAGCCAATTGACTAAAGAGTGGCCACTCAGATAGGAGGCCATAAAATAAAATCTCTCAAAAATATTCTCGTAGAAGAAAATCAAACAGCATTTTGTGAAAGAATTGTCGACTGAATTATCCATTGAGGAAAAAGCCACGTACCCTATTCCTAAACCACAACCACTCCCTCTAAATTACCCCTCTTTGTTCTTCCCATCTTCCCCCCCACTCCAATATTTCAGCTTGTCAGGTACTTTCTCCTCCTTCCGTTACTCTGCTTCCTTACTCAGCTCTTAACTTTAAATCTTTATTGTTTTCTGATCGAAATCTGTTTGTTATAATGCCTCAGTGAATTTACTGCTCCTTCACCTGTACTTTTTTGCGCACACACACACAGGCACTCCTCAAGTTATGAAGATAGTTTCTTGATGTTATGGCCTATTTATTCCCAATAGAAGTGGAGCTATGGATATTTCAAAAGCCTTAGTTCTTGACATGTGGAAAAGTTTTAACTTCAATTGGTTGGGTTTTTATTTGTTATTATTAATGGAACACTCATAACTGGCTATGTTAAGGGGAGGATTTGAATTTCTTGAGCTAACAAAGCTCAATTTTTACTTGATACCCAGGTGCCAAACTAAAAAAATTATAGAAAAATTCTTGAGATTGGCAATAATCAAAGGTTTTGAAATAGAGTAAATTTTACCTTCATATGAATTTCTTTCACTCTCTTTCAAATTGGCACAATTGAAATTCCAAGTAGCATTAAGATTCATATGTCTCTTTTTAACAATCTATGAAAATGTTAAGATTTGAGGGTTCTCTTGATTAAAGTATTCATTATAAAGTTCCATTACTATTTATGGGGTTTCTGTTTGTTTTATAACTTAAACTTAACGGAGATCCATGTTTGAAGATAACTTCTTAAAGTAATTAGATATAATTACACTCAATTTACATGGTAAACCAATACAGTACGGGTGTGTGCAAATATCCAGGTGCGGATGTAGAGTATGGCTGCCGGGTTCATTTGAACCCAGTACTTTCGACGAAACATAAATTTATGTGTAAAAAACCATTAAACTTGCAACAAATGGTAGGTCTGAACCCATAGCTTTAAAAATATAAATGCTACAAACCTTAAAAGTTGAACCCACATAATCTAAATCCTGGATCCACCTTTGAAAATATCCGATATGGATCTGTTAGTTTCTTGCTAATTTTTAGAGTATTTAAAGAATACGCATGAATTACCCATATGTATGTCACATCCGGTTGATACGTGTTAAAGTAATTGAAAGATCTTTGTCATATAGGTTAAACTTCAAAATCAGATGCTAAGCATTTGCATGCAGTAAATACACCTAAACTTTTGCTGCATAATTTTAACTGGCAATGTTCATGCCACCCAGAAAGGGAAATAGGAGTTATCAATTGCTAGATGAAATTGATATACTTAAAGATCGGTTGCAGAATTATCATCATTGAGATCAGTGGTATTTATCTTAAGTATGTATTAACTTAAGATATAAAATAGAAAAGGGAAAAAGTTGCTTGCCCAATGAATTCCCAATAATTTTAGAAGTTATTTAAATGGGCATGATTACCAGTCCTATTCCTAATTGATTTATTTCCTTGTAACTTGCGGAGTTGCAGTTATCAACTTTGTCGTTTCTTGTTTGCAGATTTATCAGTAGAAGTGAACTCTGCAGGTTACTGTTTCTTGTGAGTGTATCAATATGGCTACTTCATCAGTATGCATAGCAGGAAATAGTTTGTCTACTCATAGAAGGCAGAAAGTTTTCAGGAAGGAGATTTATGGCAGGAAAATTTTGTTCTCCTCAAATCTTCCATCGTCTAGTAAAACATCGAGAATAACTGTAAAAGCATCCCTTCAGCAAAGGCCAGATGAAGGAAGAAGAGGCTTTCTCAAATTATTGCTTGGAAATGTTGGGCTTGGAGTACCTGCTTTGTTAGGTGATGGAAAAGCCTACGCTGATGAGCAAGGTGTTTCTAACTCAAGGATGTCTTATTCTAGATTTTTGGAGTATTTGGACAAGGATAGGGTGCAAAAAGTAGATTTGTTTGAAAACGGAACCATAGCTATTGTTGAGGCTGTATCTCCAGAATTAGGAAACCGGGTTCAGAGGGTTCGGGTACAACTACCTGGGCTCAGCCAGGAACTCCTTCAGAAGTTGCGGGAAAAGAACATTGACTTTGCTGCTCATAATGCCCAAGAGGACTCGGGTTCTTTCCTATTCAACTTGATTGGGAATCTGGCATTCCCGCTTATTTTGATTGGTGGTCTTTTCCTGCTATCAAGGCGGTCTCCCGGAGGAATGGGAGGTCCTGGTGGGCCTGGTAACCCATTAGCGTTTGGTCAATCAAAGGCTAAATTCCAAATGGAGCCAAACACTGGTGTAACATTTGATGATGTTGCTGGTGTAGATGAAGCAAAACAAGATTTTATGGAGGTCGTAGAATTTTTGAAGAAGCCCGAGAGGTTTACTGCAGTGGGGGCTCGTATTCCAAAAGGTGTTCTTCTTGTTGGTCCTCCTGGTACTGGGAAGACCCTGCTAGCAAAGGCAATTGCTGGTGAAGCGGGTGTTCCATTTTTCTCAATTTCTGGTTCAGAATTTGTTGAGATGTTTGTTGGTGTTGGAGCCTCTCGAGTGCGTGATCTTTTCAAGAAGGCCAAGGAAAATGCTCCTTGCATTGTATTTGTTGATGAAATTGATGCTGTTGGGCGGCAAAGAGGGACTGGAATTGGAGGAGGGAATGATGAAAGGGAACAGACCCTGAACCAACTATTGACAGAAATGGACGGTTTTGAAGGAAATACTGGTATAATAGTTGTTGCGGCAACCAATCGTGCAGATATTCTTGACTCTGCTTTGCTTAGACCAGGGCGATTTGATAGACAAGTAAGAATCTGTCCTTGCTTCAGTTTTTGAACTGTGATTTTTGCAAGAAACTAATTTTTGATTTCTTGTGCAGGTAAGTGTGGATGTTCCAGATATCAAGGGAAGAACAGAGATCTTAAAGGTTCACGCCGGCAACAAGAAGTTCGATTCCGATGTTTCTCTTGAAGTTATAGCCATGAGGACACCCGGTTTTAGTGGTGCAGATCTTGCTAACCTCTTAAATGAAGCAGCCATTCTTGCCGGTCGACGTGGTAAGACAGCAATCGCGTCCAAAGAGATTGATGATTCAATTGATAGGATAGTGGCTGGAATGGAAGGAACAGTCATGACTGATGGCAAGAGCAAGAGTCTGGTGGCATACCACGAAGTTGGACACGCCATCTGTGGGTGAGTTGCTACACTATTAGCTAGTTACTCTTGGCTCCTGATTTACATCTGTTGTATAAGCATTATTGTAAGACAATATTATGAGCTATTTATTCTTGTGTTGGCATTTCAATTCCCTCTAACAGCACTCTATGTTCCTTTCCATGCAGAACTCTCACTCCAGGACATGATGCTGTTCAAAAGGTCACACTAATCCCACGTGGTCAGGCAAAAGGTTTGACCTGGTTCATTCCTGCAGATGATCCAACCTTAATATCCAAGCAGCAACTCTTTGCTAGAATTGTCGGAGGACTTGGGGGAAGAGCTGCAGAGGAAGTTATCTTTGGTGAACCTGAGGTGACCACTGGTGCTGCAGGCGATTTGCAGCAGATCACCAGTTTGGCAAAACAGGTATACATACCTTCAGTGCCTTTCTTTTTGTTTTTAAGGATTCTGGAGTGGAGTATATGTTGAGGTAATCTATAGATACTAGAAATTTTATAGATTGATTGATTTAAATTAAATGAACTTTAATCTCTTGTCCACCATTTGACTTGACACAGTTTAAAAAATGAAACAAAGATTTTTGGAACTTGTGGTCTTGAACATGCCATAAGATTTTTGTGGCTATCAAAGCATTCATAGGGTAAAGTGAGAAATTTAAAGTTAACTTGTTTCCAAACATAGAAACGTCACATTCTTTGTAGATGCTAACAGAGAAATAGTGTCACATAATATGGAATGCAGGGAGTAGTTTTCATCTTAGACTTATCATTCTAAAAATTTCTTTCTAGATGAGTTAGTTCTATAAAATGACAAACTTTCCCTGCAGATGGTTGTCACTTTTGGGATGTCTGAACTTGGCCCATGGTCACTCATGGATTCTTCAGCCCAAAGTGGTGATGTAATCATGAGAATGATGGCTAGGAATTCTATGTCAGAAAAGCTAGCTGAAGACATTGATGGTGCTGTGAAGAGGCTTTCAGACAGCGCATATGAGATTGCATTGACCCATATCCGCAACAACCGTGAAGCAATTGATAAGATTGTGGAAGTCCTCCTTGAAAAGGAGACGATGACCGGAGATGAATTCCGCGCTATTCTCTCAGAATTTGTTGAAATTCCTGCTGAAAACCGAGTTGCTCCTGTTGTACCTACCCCAGCAGCTGTATAATAACATGAACATATGCTTCAAATTGTACAATATACTCATCCACCTGATTGATTCAGGGTATATACAATAGTTTGAGATAGGTTATCGAAAAAGTTAAAATATTTTATGCATGTGTGTTGTAAGCAGTTTTTGCATTTGAAATAGAACTAGTAGTTTCTTGATTGTAAATTTGTAATGCTTTTCTCCAAGATGTGGGATGAGTTGTTTCATTTCCCGTGCTTTATGCATTTTTCAGGTCTCAAACTCCTCTGTCACAATCCACTCACATAACAATGACAATACAAACGAGATTTTCTCCATGGATTCTCTCAGCATAATGTGGTTGTTTGTTACTGTGAAACTATGTTCCCAAGATCACTTACTTCAGGTTTGTGTAATTTACTACGTTCAACGTTCTCATTTTACCCTTGATGACACTTTTATTGGATGACGTGACATATTTAACAGCCTGTTGGGATGGTTTCACAATATATGATATTGTATTATATTAAATTGTTATGTGAAAATAACATGTGGGTAGATTGTATCTTTTGATGTGGTAACATTTTTATTGTTCGATTTGAATGTATTGTATTTACTAGTATGACCTAAACTGATGTAAATATTAAGTTTATCACAACATTTAATAAGATAGTCCTAGACTTATTTTTCGTAATTTATCACCAATTATGCCTTGTACACGTGTCGAGTTCTTATATTCATGCAAGTGCTCCAAATGAAAGATTACATAACATTCATATATTATACATTCATGTTATCTTGTACCAGAATAAGGATATCATATTTGCTTTGTTTTATTATGCGTGGGTGACCGAATTCTACATGTAAAAGTTATCACATGGACTCATAATAAAAAGATAAACAAACAAAAAATAACTACGACAAAATATTAATCATCACACAAAGTAAAGAGAAAAGAAAAGAAGAAACCATGACGCTAGTACACGATGAGTTCATAGTCATGTTAGATGTTGTGATCTCAGATTATATTGGTAAATACTGCAACACGTAGGAAAAGGCTGCACCAAAACTCGAACCAGAAACATGGCGGGGACTGCTGGGAAAGAGAAATAAGGTGACGTAACCCTGAGCGGAGCTAGAGGGTAAGTTCGGTCGAACCCGATAGCTTTAGTTCGAACCCTGTATATTTGTCTTAAAAAATTCATTGAATATGTATAAATTATTAATTTAGAACCCAATAACATAAAACGATTAGAATCTTAACCATAAGCTTGAAATCCTTGACGTAACCTCGTCGTTAGGGTCTTTTCATCATTATATAAAAACGAATATAACGATACAATACAATAGAATTTAATTAACGATAAAATAAATATTATATCTAACATGATATGCACCTTTAATTTAGTGAGGTTAATATTTATTTGATATATAAATATTAAATAAATGTTTATGTAGTGAGATCAAATGTGTCTTTTCATCATTACCTAACCTCTAATTCCAAAAGCATTTTAATAGTATAGTATAAAAATGAGAGGATTCCAAACCAAGACACATAAAATGAGAGGACAAAATAAAACTTGGAACTTTTAAACGAATGGGACAGTCTTGTCTAAGACCTCTGAGTTTCCTTCCCCTCCGTTCATCAAACTCTCGGCCGTTCTCGACAGCCTCCACTGAGTTTTCACTCCTATGTTCTCAAGGTTACCTAATAGAAGCTTTCAATAAGTTCTCTTTCCTAATTTGGGACAACCCATCTCATTTCTCTTACCTTCTACAATCATGCATCCAAAAAAAATCTTTTTCCCTCACCAGACAGCTGCATTCTCTCATACTAACCTCTGGCTGTTTCAAAGACAAATTTGTTTCCAACCACCTCCTTAATGCTTACTCTAAGTTGGGTCAGCTAGATACTGCGGTTTCACTGTTTGACAAATTGCCTAAAAGAAATGTCATGTCTTTTAACATTTTGATTGGTGGGTACGTGCAAATTGGCGATTTGGATAGTGCCTCTAATCTGTTTGATGAAATGGGTGAGAGAAATTTGGCTTCTTGGAATGCTATGATTACTGGATTGACTCAGTTTGAGTTCAATGACAAGGCATTGAGTTTGTTTTCACAAATGCATAATTTGGGTTACTTGCCTGATGCATTTACTCTTGCAAGTGTTTTAAGAGGTTGTGCTGGCTTGAAGGATGTAAATAAGGGCAGGCAGGTTCATGGTTGTGTATTGAAATCGGGTTTAGAGGGTCATCTGGTTGTTGCAAGTTCGTTGGCGCATATGTATATGAAGTCTGGTAGCTTAAGTGAAGGAGAGATTGTGATCAAGTCAATGCCAGCTCCAACTGTCGCGGCTTGGAATACCCTTATTGCTGGTAAGGCTCAGAATGGATGTTTTGAGGGTACATTGGAGCTGTATAGTTTGATGAAAATAGCTGGGTTTAGACCGGATAAGATAACATTTGTTAGTGTGATCAGCTCGTGTTCGGAACTGGCTACAATAGGACAGGGGCAGCAAATTCATTCTGAGGTTATAAAAACTGGAGCAGTTTCTGTGGTTGCAGTTGTTAGTTCCTTGATTAGCATGTATTCAAAATGTGGGTGTTTAGATGAAGCTGAGAAGATTTTTGAGGAAAGGGAGGAAGCTGATATTGTTTTGTGGAGTGCTGTGATATCTGCTTATGGGTTTCATGGGAAAGGAAAGGACGCGGTTGGGTTGTTTCATCGCATGGAGCAGGAAGGGCTGGTACCCAATGATGTGACTTTCTTGAGTTTGCTCTATGCCTGTAGTCATAGTGGGATGAAGGACGAAGGGCTTGAATTTTTCAACTGTATGGTGGAAAAGTACAATGTGGAACCTCAACTGGTGCACTATACATGTGTGGTTGATCTCCTTGGAAGAGGAGGCCGTTTACAGGAGGCTGAAGCTCTTATTAGATCTATGCCTGTGAAGCCAGACGCTGTCATATGGAAGACGTTGCTCTCGGCCTGTAAAATTCATAAAAATGCAGATATGGCTAGGAGTATAGCTGAAGAAGTTTTGAGGATTGATCCTCGGGACTCGGCTTCATATGTGCTCCTTGCTAATATTCAAGCATCTGCTAAAAGGTGGAAGTATGTTTCTGAAGTGAGGAAATCAATGAGGGATAGGGGAGTAAAGAAAGAACCAGGTATAAGCTGGCTGGAGTTGAAGAACCAGGTTCACCACTTTATTATGGGTGATAAATCTCATCCACAGTCGGAAGAGGTTGATGTATACTTAAAGGAATTGATTGCAGAACTGAAGGTAGAGGGCTATGTTCCTGATACAGGGTCCGTTTTGCATGATATGGATCTAGAGGAAAAAGAGCACAATTTGGTCCATCACAGTGAAAAATTAGCAATTGCTTTTGCGCTAATGAACACCCCCGAGGGTTTTCCAATTAGGATAATGAAGAATTTACGAATTTGTGGCGATTGCCATGTGGCTATTAAGTACATATCCAAGATCAAAAAGCGAGAAATTATTGTACGCGATGCCAGTAGGTTTCATCACTTCAAAGATGGCTGTTGTTCTTGTGGAGATTATTGGTGACAATCTGACTGCAGGCAATGACTGTTGTTCAAACCTTCAAAGAGATTCACAAAAATTATATCTTTTATTTATTTTCATTCATATTGAAAAGTGAATACAGTATTTCTAATTTCTCAGAATACCATCTGTCCAAATGTATTTACATATATGTGATTTCAGGTTTTGTTGTCACAGACCTATTGTCTCTGAGCCAAGGGTCTCTCGAAAACAGCCTCTCTACCCTCTCTGGAATAGGGGTAAGGTCTGCGTACACTTAAGCCTCCCCAGACCCCACTGGATGAAATTTTACTGGGTAATTGTTGTTGTTCTTCGACCCCATTTTATTTCCCTTTAGTTTGATTTGACCTTCAGAGCAATCAGATTTCTCCAGGAAGAGAATGGGTTCTTTTGTTTCCTTTTTTTTTCTGGTAAAGATGCTTTACTACTATAATGTAGTTACTAGTTTCTCCAAACGTATGAATTTGAGATTTTAAGCATAATTGGTTAAATATTTATAATTAATTTATATTTCCAAAGTAAAAGGCTATTTTTATTAGTTTAATAAGTCTAAAGCAAATTCCAGTTGACTAATATGTGCTCCAATTATCAACAGATTGTCTCACGTAATATCCAATAGAGATTTCCTTTGTCGTCCCAAAAATGTATCTCTTCCATCCCCTTACTGTCCATGTTAATCTTTTTCTTAACAAGAAACTGATGAATTAGCAGTTCTAACGTACCAACTTCTTAACATAGAGCATCACAAGAATTCATCAAATGACCCTATATATTTCTCCCAACATAAAGAGTACATAAATGTTGCAAAGGCAAACATATACATGGATTAGTAAATTAAAAACAACCAGAATGCACCCTCAAGATAGTCAAAATAGATAGGTGGCAGAGAGCTTTATGATTAGAAAACTCTAATCTTTAAAACAAAATGCTCTTGCATTAACTTATATCCACAATGCTTTTGATCGGACCAAATATATATTAAAAAAAAAGAGAATTTCTCTCAATTCACATCCTATTCTTAGACTGTACAATTATAAAAACTGCTGAAATCATTGCCTCAAATCACATTCTTGATGCTTATTACCCAGCTACAGATTCCATGTCCACAGACACAATGCTATAATCTAAACTAGGTCCAACATACGACCAGCTTATAAGAAAGAAGAAAAAGAAGAAAACCTCATATACTAAACATTCAACTGTCAAGCAGCCGGAAGCAGTCTTCAGTTAAAGCTTTGCCACCACAATTGGCGTAAGCAGCCCCAACTGCAAGAGCTTCATTAGTTTCAGCATATTTCAAGAATGACACTAACTTTTATCTGTCCTAATAAATTCTCTCCCCTTGTCGGTCTTACAGAAACCATGTCTAACACCTTTGGCTCAGTCCCTCTCTTCTTATGATTCTCCGATTCCGCATAAATGCTTGCCCTCCACCACTGCACAATTTCTTTCCCTTAAGAATCTGTATCCATCTTCTGTATTTCTCCCCTTCTCATAAAATATATTACATCCAGGATTGTGATAAAAGAATAGAAAAAACCAGGAAGGAAAGAATGATTGAGCAGAATTTGAGATTTCATTTTTCTTAAACCTCAAAACCTAAACTATCAAATGGACAAACTGATCTCCGACCTGGAATATACATTCAGCAGAGAAGGTAACCAAAGCAAACCAAGCACCTGCGTAGCTACATTCACGCGGAGCTCTCAGGTTCTTCATCGGAAGTCACTGGAGTATCAGTGGCTTCAGCAAGGGAGTCGAGCATTAGCACCACCTCCGATGTGTCATCCAAGTAATACTTAGCTTTGCTAGGTTTTTGTCCAACTGTGCAAGCAAATACCTTGGTATCATATGAAATAATATTTCTGGACAAAGCATCGCCGATGATTTCAAACATATCTTCATCAGATCTATCATCACCAATGCAAAGCACAAAATCCGCCCGTTTTCCTTTCTCTGCTAAAGATGTAAAGATTTTTTCTGCAACTAAACCTTTGGTAACACCCTAGAATGACAAGACAAAATTAAGGTTATTAAGAACACAAGCTAGGATTGACACATTAGAGACTGCAACCACTGCTTACAATACACGTCAAAAATCATTAAAATAAGAAGATTTACTCTGGATACTCAAGAATTTGACAACAGCCATCAGAATAGTGGAAGAGAAAACACTATCACTGTTGTTAAAATCAGTACTTAACATTAATTTTTCTAGAGACAGGACATGTATGCCATCTACTTCCTTGTCACCTACTTACATGAATGTTAGAAAATACTAGGCACCTTGATTTGTAGATAAGCTACACATGGATTTAAAATGGGATAATGCTTTGCACTAAATGTGGAGAATGATGGTACTCACTTACAAGATAGGGATTGTTAATGGAGAGCGATGTATACCAGCTTGAATGTACACCATTCACACTTACAAATAGGAAGAATGTACACCATCCTCATAAGCAATATAACAAAATTGGCAACTCAGAAAGCAAATGCCAGACTTGATGTTGAGATCAGCACAATTATTGTACACAGGAAACGAAGATGTATAATTTATATGGTCAACACCATATTCATATTTCGCATCAAGATGCCCGATTGCTAATAAAAAGTTGCATCCAGAGGTCATTTATAGGAAACCAAAAGTGTACTGTATTTGGGAGAGGAGATTGTCATCAACATGAAAAGGGGTTATTTACTGAGGACGCTAAGTACCATTTGGTAAATGTAAATCTTGGAATATAAGAAACAAATAAGAATGAAAACATATGGAAATTGGGATAAGCAATACGTGCCTGGGGCTTCACTTCCACAATGAACTGGCCACTTTTCACAGCAACCGGTTCATTTGCTAAAACACTCTCTAGATGATCAAGCATCTCCTTTGCCTGAGAGAACCCAAATCCAGAATCCGCATCACGATACTGCCACACTATAGCACTTTCCTTTCTCTCTATGCAGGAACCATCTGTAGCGTCTGTGTAGGATTGCATCACGGGTTCAGCAAGATGCATCCAACCAAAATCAGAGCTCTGACTGCATACTTCCCATTCCTGATCTTCAGCCCATCTGCATTGTCAGAAAACTAAAAGTTAGCAAACCTAGAAGAGAAAAACATTGACCTGGAAAACAGCATTCCCTGATTCATGCAGATAATCTTGGCTGAGTCGGACCATATCCTGATGGCAGCAAAGATTGCCAGGAATCATTAGCACAGGAATCTCAACAATCACTAAGGAGCAGATTGTCAGGGCATGAAGTTCAATGACTTAAGTTGACTACAAAACTATATTAACCACGATAGAAAAATAAGACTAAATAGTACATTAGAGATTGTTTTGATCAGGTAGTACAATGGAGATTTGAGAAGGTACTGCGATGATTAGATTAGTAAATGAATTTGAATTACAGAAAGATGTAAAGCTGCATAAAATACTATACCATCATTCTAACTACTATATCAAATGTTAGGGACATCCTAGAATGGAAACTGTATCACATGAGATAAAAAATGACCTATATCACTTTTTCTTCATTTGCAAGAATACTCACTCTGCATTACACCTTTTAACAGCACACAGGACTACTTGTTTTAGACACCATACAGAAAGTAGATATAGGAAACAGGGATAGTCCATATCAAGCCCACAGCAACTAGAATGATTGACATTGTGAATAACGTAACCAAAAGAAACACTAGTAATTAAGGTACCAAAATGCAGGTAACATTGATAGCAGTTGACATTGTACAGGGAAAGAGAAGAAACAGACCTCAAAAAGTAGCCATGTTCTGCTGCAAGTCCCAGTTTCCTACAAGGAGAAAACCACTTGCTTAGGCTTTCCCTCCCTCTTCCACTAACAATGAAGACTGTATTGTTTTGATCACCACAAATTCTATTTAGGATGGAGATAACTTCAGAACTTGGAGACTTGATGATAGAATTCTGAGGCATCACAGTTCCATCATAGTCCAGGAATATGGCCCTGCTCTTAGACTTAATATAAGCATTCACAATATCATCAATTGACAGCTTCCTGAAGTTGGGATCTAGGGCAACAACTCTAAACCCAAAGCCCAAACCAATACCATAGCATCTTTTCCTAAAGTGATCAGCACAAGTTCTCTCCATATCTTGCAAGAAACTTCTCGACCAATAAGCAACATCGTGAGTGCTGACAAAACGGTAATGCTTCTCATGCCGTAGCTGTTTCTCTTGTTCAGCCATTGATACAGCCTCATTCATTGCCTCGGCAGTTGCTTCAACATTCCATGGGTTAATACGGATCGCCCCACTTAAGGAAGGTGAACACCCAATAAATTCTGACACAACTAGCATGCTCTTGTCGGGTCCACCTACACCTGAATCTGTTTCTGAACCAGATACACCGTGTCGACAGACGATGTATTCATATGGAGTCAGGTTCATCCCATCCCTAACAGCTGTGACAACAACACATTCAGCAAGACTATAATAAGCCATTCGTTCGCTACTTGACACAGGCTTATCAATATAAACTATAGGTTCATACCCAGGCTTGCCAAATTGTTTATTAATTCTATTGCAGCTTTCCTGTATCTCAGCCTGTATTTCCTCTAAATCTATTCCTTTACCCCGCATAGGATTGGCAATCTGGACAAGTACAGCCTGCCCTTGCCACTTGGGATGCTGTTTGAGCATATGCTCCATAGCTAGAAGCTTTAAGTTAATACCTTTGAAGATGTCCAAGTCATCAACTCCAAGCAGAATAGTTTTTCCTTCAAATTGCTGTTTTAGCTCCTTAAACTTTACCTCTTTATATGCAATTTTCTTCATAGACTCAATGTGACCCATATGTACCCCTACGGGCATAATCTTGATACCTACTGTCCTTCCAAAGTATTCTAAGCCTATATAACCTCTCTTAGATTGATACTCTAAACCTAACATTCGACTGCAACAAGAAAGGAAATGTCGAGCGTAGTCAAAAGTATGGAATCCAACAAGGTCAGAACATAGCAGAGCTTTAAGTATTTCCTCTCTAACAGGAAGCGTCCTGTAAATCTCAGATGAAGGAAATGGACTGTGAAGGAAAAACCCAATTCTCAACCGATTGAACCGCCTCCTCAAGAAAGTGGGCAACACCATCAAATGATAATCGTGAACCCAAACAAAATCATCCTCGGGATTAAGCACCTCAACCACTTTCTGCGAAAACATCTTGTTGGCAGAAACATAAGCCTCCCACATAGAGCGATCAAAGCGACCTCCGTGATCAGGTGAAAATGGCAACATGTAGTGAAAAAGTGGCCACAAATGCCTCTTGCAGAAGCCCTCATAATATTTATCCAAAATATTAGGCGGAAGAAATGTTGGCACGCATCTAAATTTATCTAAAAGATAGCTAGAAACGTCATCCTGTTCAATTGGATCAACATCAATGGATAAAGACCCAACAAATAAGACTTCCATATCTTCAGGTAAACCATCCTTAAGTCTCAAAAGCAATGAGTCCTCATTCCAACTAAAGCTCCAGCCTTTATTGTCCGGTCTCCTTTTTGCTTTCAGTGGCAACAGATTCGCCACAATAATCATCCGATCACCAGCAAGTGAAGATAAGTTATCAGAAGAAACACTATGAGCCAGGTCATCATCCAGCTCACATATACTCCCAGGAACTGTCATTACACGTGGCATCATCCGCGGCCGCTCCCTCTCTCTTCCCATTACAGGAAAATTCCCAGATGCCAAATCCAAAAGATTGGTATATGATCTGGACATCATCGTGACAACGAATCTTTTTTTCCTCTAATTGGGGAATTTCAATTTTCTACAATTAAACAAAAGAATTCAAGTTTAACCATACTTCTATAGCTAAAAAAGAAGAACCCTAGCTGAAAAACTGAATCACAGAACAAAAGGGCAAAAAGATGCTGAGCAAAAAGAATCAAACAGAAACCCATGTGACGTAACTACATAAAAATATGATCTTTAATCATATACCCATATAAAATTAAACATATAAAAGAGAATCAAACATTTCAAAATTTGTAGCAAATTGAAACATATAATATTAAGTACACAAAAATAGTAATTTGGGAAACTCAGATTTTACCTCAGAGATTCAATAAGCAGAGAGTCTTGTATCCTTTTCAGTAAAGACTCGATCTTTAGTGTTGAAGGGGGTGGAATTTAGGGTTTGATCTATCCATTTGTTCTCTATTTGAAAAGGGTGATCTCCAAATGCGTAGAAAGAAAGTCCTTCAGATAAATAAAAATATAAAAAAATTATATACAAATTAAAGAGTAGTTGTAGCTGATCTTGCAAGAAATATTAAGATTCTTTGCTTGACCCAGACCAAGACAAAATACGTGCGTGCAATGCATATGTAAAATGGGTGTTTAAAATTAAAATCAGCAAGCTGAGGGTGTAGCTAAGGCCACCGAAAGGGGCTAAAAAGGAAAGGATAAGGATAAAAGAAAAAGCTTTGCATAAAGGTGCAACAATTGAATAAATTGACTTTCTTTTTGTCCCGTTTAATATCGCTTGATTAATTTAAATTTGCGTTAAAAATATTTATTTTAGAAGAATATTCTCGACTTCATTTCTAAGACTCCAACGTGAAATATGTGATTAAGAATAAAAAATATTTACTATTTTAATGATATTATTTTGTATATTTATGTGTCCGGTCAAATAAAAAATGTTTAATTGGACAACTTAAAAATTGAGAGCCTTACAATTGTGTATTAATCCTAAAAATTAATAATTGATAGTATATAGTTATATAGTATGTCTATAAATGTTAAAATTGACAGCTCACTCAGAATTGTTTATGAGATCATGGGGGCAAGGAAATCTATGTTGAATGTGATTGACGTTGCCAAAACGCTCAAACTTAAAATAATGTTTTTCATAAAGGTTAAAAAGTGGAGAAAAATGTAGATAACGTTTAAACTTTAATTTAGTTTATAAAAGTTAGGAAAAAAGTTGCTCAACACTGCCAAATTTAACAAAGTAAACCACTTCAGCAAAAGGATGATGCAATATCTAAATTATTGAATTGAATGATGTCACTTGATGTTACCCAAGTCTCAACATGCACTTAGTGAATAGTGAAAGTGGAGTATTTGACGTCCGGGTTGGGTGAGATGGATAAGAATCAGAAATCTCGAATTCGAGTTTTGAATATAAAAAAAAATTTGTTAGAAAATATTTCGGGTCATACCGGTATGAAGTCGGTTATAATCGGCCTCTAATACGAATCCAAGATACCATATGGAAAAAAAAGAGGTGAAGTATTTGGAACATATCAAACGAAATAAGTCCTGAATTTTAAGGCCAACATTCTTTCCATTTTCTTTTAATATAGCAATACACAGATGAGAAGATTATGAGGTTTTAGGCAGGCTTTTTATAATGTTTGAAATCTAGAAGGGGAAATTACACGATACATCAAATATTTATACCGTATTTATTATTCATAGCTATACTTTTAGCAAATTTATCATTAGTAGTTATATTTGAGATTAATTGTTTTGAACTGAAACAAGAAAGCAACAAGCTCTCATAACTTAGTTGGTTATAGCGCATGCTTAGCTAGCGAAGGTTTTGAGTTCGGATCTCACTAAGAACAATTTAATTTTTATATTTTGCTTTAATTATAATCGTTACGCAAACAAATGCAGTCGATAAAATATAAAAAAGAGATGGATAATGTGCCACAAAACTATTTGACTGGAAGATTATCATACTGTAACTTCATATGAAACAAAATAGCATAGCTTCATATTGCACATAATCAAGTACAAATAAAATACCCTACTTTAAAAGAAAGCAAAATCCAAACTTTCTTAGTAAGTATCTAGCAAACCCAAGTTAAAGAAATGTTTATAAAATAATTTGAAATGAAATCAAATGTTTGGTCAAAGAATATGTGGAATATGAAATGCATGAATTATTAAATCGACAAGAATTATAATGGGATTGCTAAGATCTCTTTAACTTTTACCAAACAATTTTTGATTCACAATAACATACCTAGTATGCTTTACAATTGTTGTCGGAGAAGGTGAAGTGTATGGATACCTTACTTCTAATCTTGTGCGAGATAGAGAAACTAATAATTTTTTATTCGAACTTTAAAAATAAAAAAATTTAGATAAGAAACATTTATGAAATTTATGAAATTTAAGTGATAAGAATCTAAATTAGCCAAATCTCGAATGTAATATTGACATAGAGTGAAAACAACAAAAAAAACTTTATATAAAAAAGGAAAGATGGTTGATCAAGGGCATATATGTCATTTCATAAAAACTCTATGTCTACATTTCTTAAACGGAAAATGGTTCAAAATGCTCCTAGACTATTGGAAAAGGTTTAAAAATATCCTTCATCCACCTATTGGGTTAAAAATACCCCTCCATTCACTTTTTTTGTTCACTTATGCCCTTTGACCAATGCTAGATTAAAAATAATTATTATTCTTTATGTAAAACTTTAAAAAAAAATTGCAAAATATTTTCGTTTTTTCAACTAATGCACCAATAGTCCACAAATTTAGTAAAGTCTCTCTTTTTTTCTTCAGTTTTTACAAAAAAATATTTTTTTTTCATTTTTTTCAGTTTCTTTAAAGCATTTTTTTTTGTAAAAGCTGGAAAAAAAATTGTAAAAACAGAAAAAATGTTTTTAATAAAATATTTTCGTTGTTTAAAAACTGAAAAAAATAATTTCAACAAAATATTTTCGTTTTGAAAAATATTCGACCTCACTCGAGTATATCTACAAAGTCCGCATTCGACATCGTTCGAGTCAACTTATATTCGATCTCGCTTGAACAAACTTGTATTCGACCTCGCTCGAATGAATTCACACTCAAACCAATTGAAAGTCTAGGACTTTTGCAAAGAAAAACACTCCAAAAAAAAGAGAGGGGCCAAAGACGTACAACACAAAAAAATCAATTGTTCCATTGCAAGGGAAATAAGCATCTTTACAAAGGGCCAAAAGGGCGCCCCCACAAAAAAAAAAAAAAAAAAAAAAAAGAGACAACAAAACAACAAAGAGAAGAACAAAAAAAAATAAGTGCAAAAGTTTCACGCTACATTATTTCCACCCACGTTGTCACCGTTTTCCCCACTTGTTTTGGCAGCGTCACCTCCACCGTCGCCCTCTCCATCAGCATATTCATCATGCGAATGCAAGCCCGTCTTCGGCCTCTTCATCTTCACCGGTCTCCGGTATCGCAGGGTAATAGTCGTAGGCAAGTCGGGCTTCGCGTGCTTTAGCACGAGCATCTTCGAAAGCGCCCTCAGGAACACTCCCCGCCGTCAGCAAGCCCTTATATATCCCGCGGAGCCTCAGCATGGATCCACATCTCGTATAAATGGCAAGGAACGTCAAGAGAGGTAGATGCATGAGAGGGAGCTTGAGCCAAAAAACTCGCCCTCTCAGTCTCGAGAGCAACAACTTGATCTCCCAGGTTTGAGACATCTCTCTCAAGCCCACCAATTCTCTCATTGAGTCGCGCCTTCCTTAGTGCTGCCGTTTCCATCTCAGTTGCTCGTTCAGACATGAGGACGCAGATAGAGTACTCCAACGCTGCTGCCCTCGCCAAGGCCTCTTTTCGGCCTCTCTCAGTCCCCTCCAACTCATTCACCTTCCTTTCCAAATCGGCCACCTTCTCTGCCAACTCAAAACTCAGGCCGGCGACTCTAATCGCACATTGCTCAAGCTCTGCCCGCAGGGCCCCCACTTTCGCATGAAGATCGACACACTCAGCCACGACCCCCTTTCCCACCTCGAGCTCTTCTTCCTTGGCTCTAAGCAACCCCTCAAGTTCACTGCATCTGCCAATAGATCGCACCAGATCCTCATCCTTCCGGTCCAACTCCTCTCTAAGGGATTGGAAGTTTCCACCCGCTCTGAGTCGAGCATGAATCTCGCGGCACTTGTCACGGTAACGACAGTACTTCGAAACTATTTCCTGGAAACCGATAGTCCGTTTCTCCTCCCGATGGGCGCTCTTTATCTCCAGGATAAAAGTTTAAAGAAAGAAAAGAGAAGAAAAAATAAAAGGCCATAAATCAGCAAAATTGAAAGACACGAAACGAGGAAAACAGTAAAGAACTCACCCTCAATTCCATCTCGGCTATGCCCAGTGACAGGTCAGTATCTCTGATATCCTGAAGGGCCCTATTTGCGGCAGCACAACAAAGAGGGGCGAAATAGGGCACCAAACTCACCGTATCCTCCAACAAATCACAGTCCGAAGGAATTTCGATCAAGCGAGAAGAACCATAAATTCTCACCTCGACACTGGTGAACCCTTACTCAAACATTTTCACATCTTCGGGGTCAACATCGAAGCCGGACTCATAATCGTCTATAATCACTTTTTTCGCCCTCTCGCGACGTCTGCCCGTTGTGATGTCAATGGAACATCCCTCATAATGACCACAACCGCCTCTGAACCCTGCCCCTATTCCATAGAAGTCAACTCCACGCCCAAAAAGGTCGGTGTCTCCATGCCCAAATCAGCACCGCCTCTCGGTTCGGACGCAACCAACTCGGGTCTACCCTTCGAAGTCCCCTCGTCCCCGGTCGACCCGTTGGTCGTTATCCTTCGACTTTTTGATGGAGCCTCTTTGTCTTTGCCCTGCAATGACTCATCCACCAAATGAAAAACTGCGAAAGCCGGAACCTCTACCAGGGGAGCCGCATCTTGGCGATTGAGTCCGCGAGAGGCCGGAGTCTACGACGTAGCGGCAGCCTGATCATGCTCACGTGCGGCCACAGTTGGTAAAGGTTCGATTGAGGAAATCGACTGACGGAAAGCAGGAATAGGAGCCCGCTCCCTCCTCGAGCCCCTCCTACCTACCAACAAAAGAGGCTTAAGCCAAAATATATGAGGGAAGAAAGGACGGAACGAAGAGCAAAATTATTAAGGGCAAGATGGAATAACTCACCGGTGACCAAATCTCTCATTAAACGAATATCACTCACGAATCCCCGCCGTATGAGGCAAAATCTGGCTCATCCAGTCGCGGATAATGGCAACTAGTGAAGGAGGTTCCTTCTTGGCTGCATCCAAAAAAATGATCAGATCATCAAAAGGAATAACTAAGGGTCATTAGGGAGAAACACTTACGAGCATAGTTCCATTGCTCGGGAAACCCGCTAGGATTCAACACCACATGCTCTGTCCTCACGAACAAAAAGTTGGCCCAAAAACGGCGATTAGTTTTGTCATCCATCTTCACCACCAGGCCTTTGGTCCCACAATGATGGAGGTGTATCGTCGTACCACTGTGAAAACTTGGTACGAAGAGGTGAAGAAGATGCCGGAGGGAAATCCCGCGGTCAGCCAACTCCGCGTACTTGATGAGCATAAGGAAAATCTTGTAAATATACGGCGAGAGCTGAGCTGGGCACATGATGCGAGACTAAATTGCATAGTTTAACATGTGATATACCTTACATTTTATGCGCATTAATGATAAAATTACACTTGTTATGTGCTTAATGGAGTTTATTTCATGTGTAGGTGAAGTGGAGATGGAAACGGAGCTAAAAGGATGCAAATACGTCGAAAAATACGCGAAAGGAGACACCCGGGCGATAGCCGGGCGACAGAGCCAAACACACTGACCCTGCCTGGCGTTAGCCAGGCGTTTGGGCTGAAACGCCAGCCCCACCCTGGCGTTAGCCAGGCGTTTGGGCTGAAACGCCAGCCCTGGCCTGGCGTTAGCCAGGCGTTTGGGTCCAAACGCCAGGTCCCCAGTTCGGCCAGAAATCGAGTTTTGACGGGTTTAAGTGTTTTCTAATTGAAATAGAAGTCTCCTACACGGTTAGGGTTCACCCTAAACCTATAAATAGACTCCTAAAACACAACTACAAAGGGAGATTCACAGGGATACACAGAGATTCGAGTTTAGAGTGAATCGAAGGCAAAACATCAATTTGTACATATTTTCTTCCTTACTTTGTAGTTTAATTATGCTAGTTGTTTTAGATTTTATTCTTATGAATTTGTTTAGCTAATTTCTTGTGGAACCCGTTGGGGAATAAACTTATTGTGATATTAATATAGCTTTGATTGGTTGATTAAACTCTATTTGTTCAACTACGTTCTTGTTGTAGTTGATTGAAGGGCCCTCAATTAGCTGTGCCTATTTATTATGTATCTACTTGAGAGAGAGTGCATATTTAGGTAATTGTTTGAACAACACCACTCCCAGAGTATAGACGAAAGTCATAACCGAGGGTTTAGAGGTTGGATTAGAGATAACGATACTTCGGGTGCAATCTAAGTGAACTGTAATGCAATCTAGCTAGCGTAACTTGAGAGAGTGCGTCTAGTAAATTATCATAATTACTTGAGAGAGATTTATGGTAGATAGAGCGTTCATGATTGATAGAGACGATTAATCAAGCTATACGAAGTATCCGAGAAGTAAGTTCACCAGCGGGGGAAACTATAACCTTAGATTTTATTACAATTGTTTATACCTTAGTATAATTAATCTTTGCTTTTAATCTTTAGTATTAGTACTTAAACAAACATCAGGTGACAGTTGAGTACTTATTTAAACAGCGTGCTTGATACGTCAATTCCCTGAGGGATCGACTCTGGGCATAATACCCCAGGATTATATTTGCAACGCCCGCTTAGTCTTCTACAAGACATAGTTGAGCGTGATCAGCACACTTCATAATAACGGCAGAAGTTCAATGCCAAGGAGGGAAGGGGAAGTGTGTAACCAGCGACAAATGGGTAAGCATAAAATGCACAATACCGCGGGCGATGTATCTGCACGATGTCATCACCAACGGGAATGAGTTCAACATGGTCGGGAATCCTCCATTTAGCCTTAAACTCCACGAGTCTGCGACATCCATTTTGGAAATAACGGGCTCGAGATCTTCATCAGAAGGGTTCTTGAAATTAGATCGGGCCTTCCCCCAACGTGGAGTTATCTCTTCCACAGTGGGAGAATTCTCGTCTTCCACAATGGCTATCCTTTCTTTATGAGAGGGCATATCCATTTCTGACACAACAAGATCAGCAACTCTAACAAGGTTAGAAGATGCACTAGCCATTTTCTCTCTAGTTACGTGGATGAGGAGTGCAAAGGAGAAGGGGTCAACAATGGCAGGAAACATTAAAAGAAAAGAAATGGAGATGCAAAAATCTGAAGAAGGAGAAGAGAAAGCTTGGGGTTTTTTTCTTCAAACAGTTGGGAAATGCAGCAACCCAAATGAGAAGTCCTTTCTCTATTTATAAGAATACAGGCACCCGGAGCGGGAAAACCAAACGCCTCCGCATTAATTCCAAAACAGAAGAGGCACAGGAAACGACGTAATGTATAGGAAACGTGCGCCATAATGATGCATGATGAAATGGTGTCGTTTCAAACCGACATAACAGTCAGGTATGACTCTCGAAGCGTCCCGTCGTTACCTCGCCACAAAAGGCTCGCTCCTAGACCAAGATGTTCAGATTTCTCAAAATGCAAACTGGCGAGGTCCGCCCACTGAGCTCGTCCAAAAACGACCCCGTCAGGCGGAGGGGCTAACTGTATGGGTCAAAATCCGACCAAAAGAATTCTACTTAAAGAAGAACTACCAGGAGTCAATCAGACCGAAGTCACGTACAAGGAGAAATATACCGACAAGTAGTTCAGCTACGGTCGAGCACTCGGATAGGCCCAAACGACTAGTCTAACACTTATATATTCTAGAGGACTATTCTACAGGATATTCTAAGAACTTAGATACTCCGGTTAAGGACCACTGGGTAAGAGAAGTGTTTGGTATAAATAGCATGAGAGGGTAACAAAAGGGGGGCTGATTCTAGAAAACACACACACACACATCTCTTTTAGAGGGAAGATGGTCTATCACCTTACACTCTTTGCAGGAAGGGGGAAAAGTCTTAGGATTCTTGCATCTTAGGATTCTTGCATCCGTCTATCTTTCAACTTTATCAATTGAACGGGGATCAACTTTTTGGTCAAGATTGGGTGAATCTTTTCCTTTGTTTACTTTTCATTATCATTGATGTTGTTCAAGTCACCATCTTTTTCTTACATTATGAAATCCAATCGTGACTATAACCGATTTTTATGTTCAACTAGGTTTGTTTATTCCTATCTTTTATCTCAGATCTAGAATTAATTATCTTTGACTAAGATTTGCCTCATATCTTCTTATTTAATTAGTTCAACAAAAAAGCTTAAAACTTTTTTGGTCAAACACCTAGAATAATTATGAGTATTAACGCAGAATGTAAGACTATTATTGGTTGCAATAATTGCCTAAAAAGTTTCTGGTTTATTTAAAGTGGAAAATGTCAATTTTCAAAACAAAAAGAAGCAGTGGATTACAATTAATATCAACTGTCAATAATATGAAAACATATAAATTAGTAAAATTCAATCAATGATACACCAATACTTTTATCAATGATGGTTGTACTTTTTTCCAAAAGTACTATTCGTGTATAGTGTTTACATAAAAAAATAATACATTACATGTATCTTGTATATATATTTTTATTATTAAACTACGGCAAATGGCCAAATATATTTTTGTACTTTCGAAAATGATTTAAGAATACCCCTCGTTATACCATGGATTATCTATACCCCTGCCGTCATACTTTGGAACAAAAATACCCTTATTTTGGAGGGAGTGCCACGTGGCAACTAGATGAAAACGACTCATTATTCTTACCCGATCCGTTATAAAAACCTACCACCCGATCCAATTTGCACCCAAGGCTAAACTTAACATTTTTTGTTCTAAAGCAATTTTTTTGTAAAAACTAAAAAGAAAAATTCAACAAAATATTTTTGTTTTTTTAAAACTAATGCACCTTTAGTCCACTGCTTTAAGAAAGTTTTTTTTTGTTTTTTGCAGTTGTTACAAAAAAATATTTTTTTTCAGTTTTTTACAAATTTATTTTTTTCAGTTTTTACAAAAATAATGCTTTAAGAAAACTGAAAAAAATGAAAAATAATAAAAAAACTGAAAAAAAAGACTTTCCTAAAGCAGTGGACTACAGGTGCATTAGTTTTTAAAAAAAATAAAAATATTTTGCAAAATCTTTTCATTTCCAGCTTTTACAAAAAAAATGCTTTAAAAAAAACTGAAAAATATTTTTAAAAAGTATTTTTTTAAATTGAAAAATATTAATTAAAAAGACCCATACCCATACCTATTATTCATACTTGAAAAGCAATTTTCTAAAGCAATTCTTTTGTGAAAACTAGAAAAAATGAAAATTCAAAAAAATATTTTCGTTTTGTAAAAACTAAAAAAAAAAAAAAAACTTTCCTAAAGCAGTGGACTACATGTGCGTTAGTTTTAAAAAAACGAAAATATTTTGCAAAGTCTTTTTTTCTCTCCAATTTTTACAAAAAAATCTTTAAAAAACTGAAAGAAAATATTTATTATAAATACCGGAAAGAAAGACTTTCCTAAAGTAGTGGACTACAAATTTAAAAAAAAAAAACGAAATATTTTGTTGAATCTTTATTTTTTCCAGTTTTTACAAAAAAATTGATTAGAACAAAAGATACAAAGTTTAGCCTTGGGTGAAAATTAGGTATGATCGATATGTTGTTTAAAACGGATCGGGTAAAGAAAAGAAATGAGCTGTTTTCATCTGGTGCTGCCACGTGGCACTCCATCCAAAATAAGATTATTTTTGTTCTAAAGTATGACGACAAGGATATAAATAACCCAATAATATAACGAGCGGTATTCTTAGACCATTTTTAAAAATACAAGGGTATATTTGGCCACTAAACTATAATTAATTGATGTATATCCTCACTCGGCTTTGTTAATCTTAAACTAAAGAGTGCGAATAATTGTTTTAATGATGACCCCACTAAACCTGTCATTATGCTGTATTTGCTATTGATGTTGCGTGTTGTGCCACTGGTTTTTCTCCTGCGGTCAAACTAATCTATAACTGTCTCGTTTGTTTCAAATATTTTGAAATGTTATATCAAAATATTATTATAATAAATATATATTATTATATAATATAAAAATTAGTTCTGAAAATTTGATTTTTATAATAAAGTATTATTACAAGAATAATACTATAGAGATGTCTGACTGTATATATTTTTATTAGAATACAGTTATCGACCAATTATTAGACAAGGAGAATTTATAATAAAGAATTATAAGATTAGTTATGCTTAATTCCCGTGGACACTGACCCACCAGTACCGCATGCCTAACCAACTTCCCCTATATTCATCTGTGTGGTTCTAATTATACGCCTAAAGTAAAGTTGTACTAACATTTTAATATCAAATCGTTGTAATTCCTAATTTATCCTTCCCCTTTGGTTATAGCATTTCGGTATTAATATTGATTACCATTAAGGCACCCATAAATATAATTTAGCAGGTGACTAATGTTACTCTACTTATTACTATATGTGACAACTGGGACGAATTTATTATGCCTATATTTTGTTTTTATTTCTTTTTAAATCATGAGTTTGTCGGAAATATTCCCTTTATCATCTCAGGAGGGTAAAATATGCATATACATTATCTTTCCCAGACTCTATTTGTGGGAACTTGCTGGATTTATTCATACTGTATGGTACGAATCAATTGTAAATATAATTCTAACAAAATGTTCAATTATTTATGTGATTCAAGCCAAACAAGGAGTATGAACGTACATATTCCCAAAATGCTAAGTCTATTATTGTATGTACAGAGAGGAGGAAGAACGTACAGAGGAAAAATGAAAGAGAATTTTCTTATATGGAATAATTGTTTTTTCTTTTTCGGGCAAATAATATTATCAATAATTGTGGAGTACATTGCATCATTAATCTTCTATTAATTTTCCTTAATTGCTTGTAATTCTACTATTTCCCTATTTACATACTCCAATTCCTTTTTTTGCTTAAGTGGAAAATTGATAGTAATTTCTACTCTCTACCAATGTTTTTTTTAATTTTTAAATTTATCGAAAAATATCAGAGAAAAAGAATCAAACTAGAACCTGAAAGGGTAGTTACGTCATTTCATCATTCTTTTCTATTTTAAGCTGCTCCTAGAATATAGCCAACCTCAGACAAGAGTCCCAACCCCATTTCTCCGCCTTTAAGAAAAAAAAATTGAAGCAGAGTTCTGTGATTTACTAACTTTCTGGCCTAACCAAAAAATACAGAACAAAGTAATTGCTTACAAATATGGCCGGTTATAGAGCAGATGATGAGTACGATTACCTATTCAAGTTAGTGTTGATAGGAGATTCAGGTGTGGGAAAATCAAATCTGCTTTCAAGGTTTACTAAAAATGAATTCAATTTGGAGTCTAAGTCTACTATTGGTGTTGAGTTTGCGACCAAAAGTCTCAATATTGATAACAAAGTTATTAAAGCTCAGATTTGGGATACTGCTGGCCAAGAAAGGTAAAGTTTCTTCCTTTTTTGAAAAAACAAAGAAAAAACCCCTGATATTGATCTTTTTTTTTGTTTCTGTATCTCTGGTTTTCTTATTTATTCTTTTGTGGCTTTAGTTATAGTGCTGTTGTTAATTGGTTACATAATCTTTTTTGAACTCTAAATATTGGTGTGTGAGCTTTTATTTATTTATTTGAAATCTGCAATATTTTTAAGTTGTGGGGTTCAAGAGTAGTAGTAAGTGCTTGCTTTTACATGTTTTCGCGCTTTTAGTCAAGTGAAAGTTGCTTGTGGCTTTGTTGTTTTAAGCTTACTTTTTGTAGGATTATTGAATATCGTTTATGTTTATTGATATTGTCTAAGAGTGTGTAGATGTGGTATTGTTGCTTGATTGGATTCCTTGTCTATGGGGTGCAGTATATGTATTACAATTTGAAATTCGAGGGACATGGAAGTTGCACCGCCACCAATTATAGAAATGAATTTCTACTAGGGCAGTTTTGAAGACATAATTAATTACTTATACAAGTGTGTTGTCTCCTATGTTGCGAGATCCCTTCATTTTAGCCGCCACACCTGTGTCGATTACTTGTAAGGGTGTGGGATTTGTACCGGGTGTGATCAATCAAGATTGGGTACTTTGACCACAATCTATGGACAAATTTGAGGAAAAATAAAAATGAAAGATTGAATTTTAGCTGTTGCCTGCCAGTGCCTAGTCCCTACAACTTGAGAAATTCTCAAAATGAAAGACTGAATTATATTGGCTGCACTCCAAAACTTTTTAGGATATTTTTATAGATCTATTTTTAGAATTTAGAATTATTTTTGCCAAATCCCCATACCTGTATCTATACCTGGATCCGTGCCCCCGAATCTTAAAATTTAGATTACAATTTAGATTATGAAGGATCCGACCTCTAGATCAGCACCCAGATCGGGTATCTGTACCCGAGTCCGAGCAACATAGGTTGTTTCTAATAGGTTTTTAGTGGAGGTGCTCACCAATTCAACACTTTTGCATGCTATGTATACTCCTAGTTGTCTAGATGCTATTGTGGTGTCAATCTGAAAGCTAGTTTTAGAAATTTTTGTTCGCAAATTTGTTATAATGAGATTATTTGAACTTATTCAGTTCCCGTACCAGTACATCAGGAGGCTATTTTTTCTAACATGGCAAATTAATGACCGAGGCAATGCTTTTTCCCTAGTGTAATTTTTGAAATCCCTGGCCATTTTATTGTTTGATTGATTTCATAGCTTTTCATTTGCCAGTTAAAAAGAGAAGGTTAAAAAAAAAGAACTTGGTGTATACCAAAAGGAATTCAATCTATTGCAGGCATGAGATGATGTGTAGAGCAAAACTAATTTCTTTTTGCCAGCAAATGCTTACAGTGAATATGAAATAGCTTAAGCTTGAGTTGAGTATTGAGAGTTATAAGAGGTTAATGAAAAGGAGTGGAAGTACCTTTAAAAATCGAAGTGTATATTTAGTTGCAAAATAGATCGTCATTTTGAAATATAGATGTTTGACATGGATACTTAATTTTCATCGATATACATGTATCGAATTGTTGAAAGTAGATTCTTTAGATGCACTACAAATTAGTGAAAAGTCTATATGTACACATAGAAGATACTTGGGCACATCATATGGACATCTTTGGAAATAGATCTAACAAAGCTAGAAACTAAACCAAGCCCCTTTGTGGTTAGAATACAAACAAATGATTGACTCCATAGTTGCAATTTTGATACAACTTAAAGTACTGACCAAAAAATTGAGATACGATTTAAGTAAAATTTGTAACTTAGGTAGCTTTTATAATGTTGATGTTTTGGTCAATTTGTGCGCACCTTTACTATTCCGCTAAATCCATGGTTACATGCTAACCCCACTAGTACAGTTACTTGGTAACTCTGTACACTTCATTGACCGTGAGGTCATCCCTTGGTGTTCGTAACTTCTTTCGTATTACGTTATTTAAGAAAGAAAAGGAAGGAATGCAGTCGATATTTGGTAAGGGCAATTGAAAATGAAATCTCGCTTAAGTCTTTTCTCTGGTAGTGAACTTGGAGAAATAAAATAAATTTTGGGGAACCAAAACTTTACTCTAGCACTGGGGCAACTCCAATTTTAATTGCATTTGGTCAAAGCTTCTTGCCAGAAGTTAACAACAATGTAGAATATCTTTTCTGTGTCTCACCCTAGAAAAATCCCTCTTAAAGGCTGTGTGCTTCTTGGTGACTGTTAGGTGTGAAAACTATGACTACTTCCGAACTTATGGCCATGAAAAAATTCACTACTTTGTTGGTATAACAAAATTCTCACTTTGTCAAGTTTCTATTCTGAGATTCAGATACCTCAATTTTCTACTGTTAAGAGATCAGGTATATCTACAGAATGCCCTATGAAAACTAAGAAAGTAGGCACAAAGTAGAGAACATGCTTGGAGTTGAACTTCAGAAAACAATATCTTTTTTGCCAAATGAAAAAATTCTTGAGATCAAGTTATCAAGGGAGTAAGAGACGAGGATGTCAAAGGATAGTTCGTATTAGGTTATTAAGTTGGCATGATCGTGGTAAATTGAAGGGTTGGTCTCTTTCTTCTTGCAAATACAGTAAGCATTGCCTCTGGTTATTTTCAATTTTGGATGTGGTTGATGTAATTTGCTACAAGGCTTATGAATCATCATGTCATTAGCAATGGTATCACATCATAGTTGCGATGTTCTATGCTCATGTTTCTTACAAAAAGTACATAATAATTGTGCGCAAAACACGGTGCGATGTTAATGAGAGGGTGATGAAGCATGTTTCGTAATTGTTCATGGTGCTGGCATGATAAAACATGAGAACTGAATTGAGAGGAAGATGAAATTTAGTTAGCCCTGCTTGAATGCCCTTGGGTGGCTCCGCTGGTTCATGGCTTTTAGTGCCTGATTTGTTATTAACATCTTGTGCATTTCTCAATGGCAAGGATGTGATCCAGTCTGGTGGTGGTGGTGGTGGGGTGGGGTGGGGGTATTTTTCTTTTCTAGCTATTTTGCATAAGGTGCAACTTAAGCCTGATATATTTACCCCACACTGTCCAACTTAACCCTAAAGTAGAGCAGTGGAAGCAAGATGGAGTAGACCTCAGCTTTCTGGTCCTTTATCTTGTCTTGTGGTTTCTTCTCCTGCTGTTTTTTCAGTGGGAGTTGTGGACTTATTTCTTTGTTTAGGGAGAATAGTTTGAGAAATAATTGTATAAAGTATTTAGGGTAGTGTTTAGAACACATTCAAGTTACATCTTGGTCCCACTTTAAGTGTTTTGTAACCTTTGAATTAGGTCTCTCTATAGGAGCTGAATTTATTATATCTTTCAGACAAAGTTAACTTTGTGAATTTCAACCTCTTTTAGTAATAAAAAACGATCACAAAGTTTTATTTGCAGTAAAAATAGGTCATGTATTACTGGTAAACTACAATTTTCAATATTTTTCTTGATTAGTAAATATAATATTCATATATATATTTCAAGCTCAATTGCATATGCAGATCTTTTGGATACTATGTTCTCTTTTCCCTTCGTTTTTCTGTTTCCCTCTTGGTGCCCCCTTTCCCCCCATTATTGATTATCTTTGCTTGTGGTGAATGTGTTGTTGCTAACTGTCGTAAAGAAAGGGAACGAATTTGACACATCCTTGTTCCTTTGAGAACTCATGTCAATTAGATATTATCATCTTACGATGTTATACTACTGCTGCATTTTTTCTTCGTCCCTACCAGATATCGTGCCATTACTAGTGCTTATTATCGAGGAGCTGTTGGCGCTTTGCTCGTATATGATGTCACTCGACATGTTACCTATGAGAACGTCACAAGATGGTTGAAGGAGTTGAGAGACCATACTGACCCTAACATTGTAGTCATGCTCATAGGCAACAAATCAGATCTCCGACATCTCGTTGCTGTTTCAACTGATGAGGCTAAATCTTTGGCAGAGAGGGAAGCTCTATACTTTATGGAGACTTCTGCATTAGAAGCAACCAATGTGGAAAATGCATTCACTGAAGCTCTCACGCAGATATACCGGATCGTCAGTAAGAAAGCTGTGGAGGCAGGTGATGAAGGTGCTACTTCATCTGTTCCACCTAAAGGCGAGACGATTAACATCAAAGATGAAGGGTCTGCTTGGAAAAAGTTTGGATGCTGTTCAAGCTAGGGTACAAGAAAAATGTGCAAGACAATACCTCAAGCTTTTTCAGTTGTAAATTGTCATTAAATCAATGATTTCCTTTCCTGGATTTTTCTTTTTTTCTTTATCGGTCATCTCGGTTGTGGGATATAAGATTTAAGCTAGCCATGAGAATACAGGAAGCAGCGTTCTCATGAAAAACTCCGAAGGAGCAGGTACTGTTAGTTTCTAATTACAGAATGTGCAAACAAGGTCTTAGTTTTATGTGTTCTGGATGTTAGCTTGAAAAAATGAGACAGTGGCGAGATCATTCCAATACCATGTTGCCAATATATCGTCTTTCGTCTCGACTCAATATATCGTATTTTGAGTAGAAATTGTTGTCCATTAATAGAGCAAAGATAAAACTGTTGATAATCTGCAGGTTTATGTGAATTTCATTTAACAGCCCTTCCTTTCATAGCAAGCGGAAACGCAGTCTCTATCTAGCATATAAGTCGAGTGCATGGGATAAACTCATTATAATATATGTTCTTTATAACAACACTTTACTATAGCATCCAAAAAATGTGATTGTTATGGAGAGCTTTGATTGTTTATAAAAGGTAAGATAAAGGATAGGGTTCTAATATTGTTTATTACCTCTTGTTTAATAGCGTGATTTTTCTTTTTATATAGGAGTATATTTTTCGATTTTTAGACGAAGGGTATAACCTAAACGTAATCCAATCTGTCTCGTCATAAAAAAGTAAAAGAAGGTGCAGTACTACGGTACAGATGTTGGGTTAACATTAAATCCCTGACCACATTATAAAGCAGAGGTTGCCTCATGTTTAATAATCCAAAATGTGAATTTTACCAAAAGGAGCTCAATCAAATAAAAGTATGTTTCTTCTTTTTTCTTTGCTTTCCAATCTACCAGCTCTTTACATAAAGAAGAAAAATTAAAAAATAAAAAGGGTCATGAAAAACGTGGAACAAAAAAACAAACAAACAAAAAAAAAAAATTGTTATCTCGTGTGGCAAACTCAGGCCCATCTACATGTAAATTCAGTTTTCAGTGTGTGAAAATTTGGCACGTGGATTATTATCCTGTACCGCCGCAGCACGGTGCTTCCACACTATATCGCCGGAAAACAACCGAACACTCCGGCAACTCCCCCAAATCACCGAACAAAGACTGGTCCTCCTCCCGAATAGGCAACATTAAAGCCACGTCAGCATCATTCCACGTGGACCCCACCATTGATGACGTGTTCTCCATAAATGTAGGAGTTCCCACATCGGAGAACCAACCCAATTCGCCGGCCAGCTCCGAAAAGCCATTGTCGTGTTGATAAGCAAAGACGTCACATTCTTCAGGAGATGATTTATCTGTCATCGTAACGTCAGTGGCCGCAGCCGCCGCATTGTTGTCTCCGGCGGTATTGGTAGAGGTGGTGGAGGTGGTGGGTGTACTGGCGGCAGGAGGGTGGTGGTGGTGGTGTTTGGTGGTGGCGGCGGGGAATTGGTGGTTGTGTTCAGAACAGTAGGTAATGAGGAGAGTGGTGGGGTCCAGGCGGCTACGCTCTACTTGTTTTCTGGCAGGACAGCCTTTGGAGCTACTACATCGATAATATCCCCTGCGCATGAAACACATGCACCATTTTAAAAGATAGAAATAATAAATAGAGTACTAATTAATAGCCCACCAAAACTTTATAGTAGTAAAAAATACCCCGCCCCATCCACAATAAATGATTTTTTAATTTTTTTTTAATCCAAAAATAATTGATTTTTTCAGTTTTTAAGAAATGAATTAATTTTTTTTTTTTTACATTACCTTTAGAGTAAATAATACTCCTTCCGGCCCAAAATAAATGGTTTTTTGGGCTTTATTTTGTGATCCAAAATAAGTGATTTTTCCAGATTTCAAAAATGAATTAATTATTTTTTCCCTACATTGCTCTAGTGTTGGAATATGTGTTAGGAGTGTTTATGTAAAAAAATAGTAAATGTTAATATGATCAATTTCATTGCTATTTAATGTTAAAAGCTGAATTTCTTAATCTGTGTGAAAACAGGCAAAAAATCACTTATTTCGAACGGAAAAGAGTATTTAAGTATGTGTTAGGAGTGTTTATGTGAAGAGATAGGAAATTTAATACGATCAACTTTATTGTTAATTAATGTTAAAAGATAGAATTTCTTAATATACGTGAAAACAACCAAAAAGTCACTTATTCTGGACAAGAGAGTATTGAGCAACCCATAAAAGTTTGCTCTTCTCACAAATTTCTTCTAGAAATCCAAAGACAGTGAATTGGACCTTAAAATTAAGTGAATACACAGTATTATCAAACCAATTAGGTGCCCTTTGGTAGGATGTGCGTGAGGGAAATAATACATGTATTAGCTAGCTTCGATATTATTAATTCCTTGTTTGATAGTGTTTTACAAACTTATAGCGAACCGTGACATTAGCAATAATATAATTTTTAATACATGAATAAATATGTATAAAGACAGAACAATCATTTCAAAACCTTTAATACGCCAAATCAAGTAATCTATAAGTAATAATTTCAGCATAACTAATCTCAACATTACTATTCCCAGCAATATTAATACACCTATTTAGTACTAATCTTATACACCCTGCCGAACAACCCCATACAGTAAAAGTATATTGAACGTTAAATTGGCACAAGTATATAATTTTGTAACATATATATTTTTTTACTACATTTATAAAAGTCAAGCCCGAAAACAATGTGTGCTTTTGCATTTACCATCATTTATGGAGGAATCCACATCAATGGAGAAGAGAGTGGGCTATGTAGACACTGGGAGGTCGTGGAACTCGAGGTTAGATCAAGGTGTAGAATTTCATTAAATGTATGGAAAAAAAAACTCAAAATTTGTAATGCCACTTCGCTCTAATTTTCTCTAGTGTATATTTTCTTATCAATCTGGCCATACTATTGAAAACAATAATATCAATGGCTAATAATAAATTATGGAACAATGCCTTGAAAGCGTCCACTGTAAGGGACAACCACATTAATGTTATGTAGAATTGAAGTCTTTGAAAGGGAGTCTAGCTAGCAATAACGGTAAAATTATGTCCGCATGACTTATATGTTATGTGTTCGAGCCGTTAAATCAATTACGGATGCGTGTATCAGGATAAATTGCTTATATCACAGTCTTTGAATATGACTCTTTCGGAACCCTATATAAATACGAGATGCTTTAGACACTGAACTGTCCTTTAGAATTGAACCTTTTCTTAATGGCATAAATATACTCCAATACTACAAGAAGAAGCAAGTAAAATACATGATCCTTTGTGCTTATCTTTAATTGGCTAATACGCTAAAAGGTGTAATTAATGGATAATTCAAAATTTTAAGTCAGTAAATATAAAGTTCAAGTGTTGATTGTCAAAGTGGGTAATTACCTGAAAAAGAGAGCGAGTGAAGTACTACTAGCAAATGCATAATTCAAACTACTGCATTAATTTAATGCAAAGTTTAATTGGTCCATATAATAAGATAGTCATTAGCCTACCGGATAAGAATCAAAACCTTTACCAACTACCCCCGGCGGCAACTACAATGACTGTTTAGAACAATAATTCTGTCATTATTTCAAAAAACAATTTTTTAATTACTAATTTTTGAGTTTCTCTAAAAACTTTTATTACCAACTATGCATTTCATCTCAGTGGAAAATCTAAAAAGAAGTGAATACTAATTAATTTAATTACCTGGGATAAGGTGACCCTTTAATTGGCTTTTGTCCATATTTCCTCCAAGACCAAGAATCTGGTGGTGGATAAACTTCTCCTTTACTTCGTGATCCATCAGCATCAATAATTGGTACTGTAATTACTTTCTTTTTTGCTCCTCTCCTACTATAAATACAATAAAACAAATACTAATATAAAAAAAATATCCAAAGTTTTCATTTTCCCCCCCGAATTTTGAAAAACTAAAATATTACTAGCCATAAATATCTTAAGATTCATTTTCTCAACAACAACAACAAAAAGGAAAAAAGAAGAAGAAGAATTTACAAACCTTTTTCTAGGAGATGGCATGTTAACTTCAGCAGTTTCATCGCCGGAAAAAGGAGAATCAGCGGCATTATCCGGCGGAGTTCCGGTGGAATCTTCTAGTTTGATAGAAAATGGAGTTCTTCTGTTTAGTCTATCTTCCATGACCAAGAAACTAGCTAAAGCTTATTAATTATAATTTGGAAAAAAAATCTTTTTAGTTTATCATATAGAAAAGAAAGAAAAAATTGTTTGTAAGAAGAAAAGAAAAGAAAAGAAAAGAAAAGTTTGTAAATGAAAGAGTTGGTATGAAGTGGGGGAAGGTAGTGGAAAATAATTTGTGAAGTTTTGGGTTTTAATATGGGGGGCAACAGATTGGCAAAAATATAGTTTATTAAGGACGTGCAAGCAATTAAACATGATAATGTGACATAAGGTGACATGTTCATATATTGATTAATTATTATTTTTCTAATTAATGGCCCCTTGTCTTAAATATAGTTGAGCCCCGTCCACATTTCTTTATTCATTTATCCAAGTTGGCCATTCATATTTTTTTTTCTTATCAATACTTAATGTAAAATTCTAAAAAATAAAGGGAACTTTTATAACCAATTATTTATTTTTTGAACTATCATATCAGGCTTGATTGTGTAAAAGTTTACGTATATAATCATCATTGCACAGAATTTAATTCCTAAAATAAATGTCATCAGCATATTGCACTTGGCTCAACTATTGGTTTCTGCTTGGCCTTTTTGTGAGGGTGAGAGGTTAATTAAGTTGCGATAATGGAATATTTGTACTTATATGGCTGTGAACCATTTTGTCCATCCCAAATCATACGGCAAATGTACTTCCAACAATTGTGACGATATATTCAGAAGCGGGGTCAGGATCCGGAATTTACTGAAGTTACTGGATTCTAAATTATATTTTTATATATATTTAATAATTTTTTTATTAAAATTCTTTTAAATAATAAACAAAAATTATTGTGTTCGACCGAACTCGCATCTGACGCTACTGTAACTCCGCCGCCATATCTTCTTTAGTCCAAAACAAATTGGATATTCAAATTGTTTCTTTTTCACAAAATGTATACAGAAAATTTGTAGGTAAATTTTTATTCAAATTAGAAGGTAAATACTAAAACCGAGTCCACTTTATAAACATAAAGTATAAAAGAAGAATAGTTAAATGAATTTGTATATTTGAGATTAGTAACAGTGTTAATGATTTATGAATAAATTGAAAAAAATGGAGTATTGTGTAAGATATTTGAAGCTAGTTTTCTTAATTACCTTTAGTAAGGTGTGAACTACTCCTGAAAAAGAAAAAGAAAAAAGTCGTAGTTATTTGTTGATTGGCTTAATTACATTATAGATGTTGTAGTTAATAAAAAAGTCGTGTTACTAGTTTATTTCTTTTTCTTTGCTGGAGCAACAGTTGAATGTATAAGGTTGTTATAACAGATAATTAACGTTTTTGGTTTAATCATTAGTGATTTAAATAAATGATAACCTAACCTACCAGGCATTCCCCAGCTAATAGAGATCTGTTTTAGAAAGAAAGGACCATTTCTTAGTACAAGTCATAGGAATCGTAGTGAATCATCAATCATGAAATTGTATATTCACATTTACGGTTTTCCATGCCAGTCCTGGTTAGTATAACACCTACTCTTCAAAAAGCCAAACTTAGAACTGAAATGTAAAAATATTTCGACCTCACAAATTTTTTCGCCTGTGTTCTTTAGGAACTTATTAATCTCCTTTATTGTTGCCTAGGCTATTTGGATTAATTCCTCCCAACACTACTAGAAATCCGCTAAAAACCGATCAAAGTTGGTCGGTTATGGCTAATTAATTACCGACCAAAACGCGACTATTTACGTGTGGACGGTATTTTGACGGTCGGAAAGGAATACCGACCAACGTTGGTCGGTCAATTAAATTCAAAAAAAAAATATTGCCGATCAAAGTTGGTCGGTATTTTAATTATGTAATCAAAAGATTCACCATCTAAGAATCGAACCGGGGTCTGTACTATGGCAGAATACTATTCTACCACTAGACCATTGGTGCATTTTGTTTTAAGATTGTCTTTTATTTGATTTATACCCTTTAATTGTATTATCGCACGAAAATAACCGACCAAAGTTGGTCGGTTTTATTCAAAAAATAAAATTACCGACCAAAGTTAGTCGATCTTTTTAAAATGACCGGACGAATTAACCGACGAAAATTGATCGGGTTCGTAAAAAAATAATTAAAAAATAAAATATTTTGAAAAACCTACCAGCTTTGGTCGATTTTTTGACCGACCAAAGTTGATCGATTTTTCTTAGTCAATTTTTGCCGAATTTCTAGTAGTGCAAGATAGAACGCAACACTATTTTGTAATAGCGACACTACAAATTATAAAACTTCCTCAAATGACGGATGAAATCACAATTGATACTTTTGTTCGTTTTGAAAAAATCATGCAAAGAAGAGAAGAGGGAAGAATTTCATTGGGTAAAACAATCTAAATTTATAGGAAACGAAAGGGTGAAATAGAGATGTACGATTCAAAAGTTTTCTATTTCATTTTTCATTCACACTCTCTAAGAAAACATATTAGTCCTCGATAAAAATAATAAATTTCTAACGGGATCTGATATCAAATGCTACAAAATTTATAAACGTAGCACTAGCAAATAAATTTGCAAATATACAGCACGTTATTTCCTCCCCCCAATCCCACATAAAGAATCAACAGTGTTTTCAACAGTATATTACTTCGAGTTCAAGAAAAAATAAGGAGAAGAAGAAGAAGAAGATTGATTAAAGATAAAAGGTGAATCATGCTTCAAACCGTGTGTGTCATCGTTTACGTGTTAGAATGGGTCATTTTTGCAAATGAATGACAAACAGCGACTTATTAATAGTGACCTTAATTAATTTCTATGTTCACCTCTATTCTTTGCTTTAAGTCTTTTTTTAAAGCAAGTTTCGCATATTTTTCCGATATTTCCGCAGATCTAATCAACTGCTTAGCTAAGATAACAAATTTTATTCATCCATGTTCTTCATTTTAAACCTACCTATATTTAAAAGTCAACTGCTTATAACATGCGCTCATTTCTTTATTATTACAGATTTGGATTGGAACAGTCTAATACCGTAGAATCAGAAAAAGAAAAATAATAATAAAGATTCAAGTGAGAGAAAAAAATGAAATGAACAGTTCATGATTTTGACAAGATGAACTTCAATAAATTATTAACATCTGCATAATATATAATCTTTAATAAAGAAAGGTACAATTGCAGGGCCGCACATTAAGATTGTGATGGGATGAATATGAATCTCCATCAATAACCAGAGGTCTGCAACTCGAGTCCTGGATTGTAAAAAATTATGATTGAAAACATTATCCTTTTAATGAGCCTTATACAATCGAATTTGAAAGATGGTGTTACACCATATCAGGGGCGAAGCCACATGGTCATGAAGGTGATCGATTGATAATTTTTTGTCGATAAATTACACTGTGTATATAAATAAAATATTATATTTTAAAAGTATATAACACATGTTGAATACACTTTATCAGAATCTTTTTCACTTCTTTCAAATTTAAATATTCTTGTTCATTGAAATTTTTTCTAGTTTTAATTACCATTGCACCAGATAAGAAGCAAAAAAATATTGCTAAGGCCGCGTCATAAACGGCTCGTTCTAAAGTTAGTCAAGAGAGACGAACTTGCAAAGTATCTAATAAATAATCGGTTTATTCGAATGGTAAATTAATGGACTTGTAGCTTGATGATATTCTCTTGCAATTCAGATCTCAAGTTAGCCTGAGATTTTAATTCTTCGAGATTGTATACGGATGAAACTGAGCCCGTCGGACGCTTCGATTTTCGATGAAGTAAACGAGAGGAGACGTGACTGTAAGGAACCGGGTTCGGGGCAAGGAGCACCCTCGAGTCGGGGTCCGGACAAAACACATGCCCTCAGAAGAATCGGGATTACGTCCCCTAGGTCCGATTCGAATCCCGAAACTTCGGAGAGCATTACCAGATAATTGAGCACGACTAACAAAGGGTCGTGATATCCGTGACCTGCCGGATGTCACGGCGTGAATCTCGGCACGTATCGCCAGAAAATCAGTGATTAGTAAAACGGTAGATTTTTCACTATATGGAATTGTACTTAGGGTATAACTCCCTTACTATATAAAGGGGAGTCCGACTATTCATTAGACACATTGTAACACGCATATCAAAGCAATATACTCTTATTTTCTCTATTATTCAAAGTTCTTACTTCTGTTCATCAATTCTTCGTTATTGTGAGCTCGGGATCGAAGGCAAGCATTTCATTAAAGTTGTTACTGGGTCCAGGATCACTTTGTCCAAAAGCCTTTTCCTCCGAGCGCAGCTCCGAAGCCGATCCCAAAGAAGTTCTGTATGCTCGAATTTCCGAAGTTTAACGGGAAAACTGATCTAAACGAACATGTGACATCCTACACGTGCTCCATAAAGGAGAACGACTTGGAAGATGATGAATTTGAATTCGTTCTGCTGAAAAAATTCAAAGAGCCTTGTCAAAGGGAGCTAAGATATAGTATCACAACTTACCCCCTAATTCTATTGACTTGTTTGCTATGGTTGCAGATGCCTTTGTAAAAGTGCACTCCAGGGCCATCAAGGTCGAGACCAGGAAGTTAGACCTTTTCAAGGTAAAGCAAAGAGATAAAGAGAGGCTCAGGGAATTTGTGTTGAGGTTTGAAATGGAATGGATGGATCTGCCTCCGGTCGTGGACGATTGGGCTGTTCAGGTATTCACCCAAGGAATCAACCCCTAGAGCTCATTGTCTTTATAGAACTTGAAGAAAAATTTGATAGAATACCCGACGATAAATTTGGGCCGACGTCCACAACAGATACCAATAAAAAATCAGGGTCAAAGACGATCAGCTCGGGGCTCCTTACGGATCCGTTTATCCCGTCAGAACCAGTGACATATCCAAAAGAGCCGTCGATCATGAACCAAGATAGAACAGAGATCAGTATCAACTGTACAACGGAGATAGAAGGACTAATGGGTCCGAACGCAACCTTGCAAGGAGTGAAAGAAGAAGCGATCAAGGTCATAATAACCAGGGAGTCATGAGCGAAAAAGGCTTTGACAAACCCATCGGGTCTAAGGAAGCACCAAGGTTATCAGAGTACAAATTCAACGTCGATGCTGCCGACATCGTATCAGCAATCAGACACATCAAAAATACTAAGTGGCCTCGACTATTGCAATCTGATCCTATCCAAAGGGACCCCAACCTAATGTGTAAATATCATGGCACTCACGACCACAGAACCGAAAATTGCCGACAACTGAGAGAAAAAGTTGCTCGGTTATTCAATAATGGATACCTCTGAGAATTTCTGAGTGATCGAGCCAAAAATCACTTCAGTAATAGGGACTCCAACAAGCAGATCGAGCAAGAGGAACCTCAACACGTCATTAACATGATCATTGGTGGGGTTGACATCCCCAAGGGGCCGATGTTAAAGTGCACTAAAGTTTCCATTATAAGGGAAAAAAAGACTCGAGATTATGTACCGGAGGAACCATATCTTTCAACGACGAGTACGCTGAAGGCATCGTGCAACCACACAATTATGCACTAGTAATATCTGTACTCATAAATAAATCTCGAGTTCAACATTTGTTAATTGACCCAATCAGCACGGCCAATATCATCAGATCGAGGGTCGTGGAGAAGCTGGGTCTAAGAGACCAAATAGTGCATGTAGTCCGAGTTTTAATCGGATTTAACATGGCATGCGAGACCACTAAAGGGGAGATAACCTTGCCGGTAAACACCGCTGGAACCGTTTAGGAAACAAAGTTCTACATGATCGAAGGAGATATGAGATACAATGCTCTATTTGGGAGGCCATGGATTCACGACATGAGAGCAGTACCCTCAACACTACATCAGGCGTTGAAATTCCCCACATCGGAAGTGATCAAAATAATTTACGGAGAGAAACCGGCCGCAAAAGAAATGTTCGCGGTCGATGAAGTGGTCCCGATATCCAAACTCTCGACATCAAAGAACCCGAGTTCGGTCACCAAGGAAGAAACCAAATATCAATCACCGACATCGGCCCCAACCGAGTCAGAAAAGCAGGAGATAAGGGAGGATGACGATTACAGAGGCCATAGGTCTTTCATAGGCCCTGACAATTCTGATTCCACCAAGTCATCGGTTGAGGAGCTGGAGCAAGTCAGATTGATCGAGCACCTGCTCGGTTGGAGGATATAACTGGGCACGGGGCTAACTCCCGAGCTCAGGAAAAAAATAATTGAATTCCTTATAGCTAACATAGATTGTTTCGCTTGGTCCCATATTGACATGGCAGGGATCCTACCAGAAATAACTACTCACAAGTTGAGCTTGGATCCGAAGTTTCACCCGGTTAAACAGAAGAGGAGGCCTCAGTCCGAAGTCAAGCATGCATTCATCAAAGACGAGGTACCCAAACTCCTTAGAATAGGTTCCATTTAGGAAGTTAAGTACCCGGATTGGTTAGCAAACATAGTGGTAGTGCCTAAAAAGGAAAATAAATTAAGAATGTATGTAGAATACAAAGACTTGAACAAGTCATGTCCTAAGGACTCTTTCCCTTTGCCTAACATCGATCACAATATTGATGCGACGGCCGACCACGAGATACTCAGCTTTCTCGACGCCTATTCCGGGTACAACCAGATCGGGATGGACCCAGTCGACCAGGAAAAGATTTCCTTCATCATCAAATATGGAACCTATTGTTATAATGTAATTCCATTCAGACTAAAGAGCACTAACGCCACTTGCCAACGCCTAGCAAATCGGATGTTCAAAGAGAAAATAGGAAAATAAATAGAGGCTTACATTGACGACATGTTGGTTAAGTCCCTGCGAGCAGATGACCATTTAGAATATTTGTAGGAAACCTTCAACATATTGAAGAAATACAATATGAAGCTGAACCTGGAGAAATGCGCATTCGGAGTCGGGTCTGGGAATTTCCTTGGATTCGTGGTGTCCAACCGGGGGATCGAGATCAATCCCGACAAGATCAAGGCCATATAAGACATCACCATGGTGGACAATGTCAAGGTCGGCCGTTCAAAGGCTAACTAGGCGCATAGCCGCCCTGGTTTGGTTCATTTCAAGGTCCTCTGATAAGAGCTACCTGTTTTTCTCGTTATTGAAGAAGAAGAATAACTGCTCATGGACCCCGGTGTGCTAGCAAGCTTTAGAAGAACTCAAACGGTACCTTTCGATCCCACCTTTGCTTCATACTCCGAAGGCAGACGAGCAGTTATACCTGTACTTAACAATATACGAGATAGCGGTAAGTGGAGTCTTAGTCCAGGAAGAAGAAGGTACGCAATTTCCTATATATTATGTTAGCAGGACTCTAGGCGAGGCCGAAACGAGGTATCCTCACCTTGAGAAATTGGAGCTCGCTTTTCTAAGCGCCTCCAGGAAGTTAAGGCTATATTTTTGATGCCACCCCATAAGTGCCATGGCTACTTACCCATTGAGGAACATAATGCATAAACCCGAGTGTCGCGCCCCATTTTCTTGCGAAAGCTAGATTCGACGTGTGACAACTCTTTAAAATGGATGTTAAAAGAGAGAGTCGCCACCTAACAATTTTTTAAGGTGCGTTAGGGCACCTATTTGCAAATAACTCTATTTGACTAGTCAACGCCACCAAAGATTAGGTAAGGGCTCAAATTACCTCAAAGAGAAGATGTTAGAAACTCTTAGAGGTCCACAATTGTGGGTCTCACCCGACTTTAGACTATGTGGATTATAATTAAGCAGGATGGTCATATAAATGCAAAGAAAAGGGCAGGGAGTTTTATTATGACACAAAGAGAATTGATACAAATCTAAAGGGTATAATTATAACAGTCTATGCTAGACGACTAAGTATATAAAGAAAAAGGAGCGGGGGGGGG
>ML425933.1:0-55734 GCA_005239525.1 Nicotiana knightiana
TCTGAGGCATGGCTTAATTTTCCAGACACTGAAAAAACGAATTCCCATTCTGAATACTGCATTTTACTTTGCAGTCTCTCTCTCTCTCAACTTCGTAAGTGTGATCTTGCTCCGTTCTTTGAGTTTGTTGGTATCCTGCAGTTGGTATTGCCACTGTTGCAGGAAGGTTATTCCGTTTCATCCTGGGAGGATTTAATCCATTACCTTGGCAACTTGTGAGGGGGTTAAAATTCCTTAAGGACACACAAGAAAATTGTGGACTCGGAATATTATTTATCGTTTATATATATTTTCTGTTTCTTCTAACAGTTCTTCTGATTTTCTTAGTTTTAACACAGAAGCGATAACAGCTTTCGAGATGGAGCGTGTTATCAAAATAAAAGCAATAGTAGCTTTTTTCAATGAGAAATTTAGTGGCACGCGACTGAAGTGGTCTAGTCGTGACCACTTCAGTTCTGAAGATTATCTCAATGGAAAAGAGTTTATTCTCTATACTGATCATCACGCCTTAGAATACGTTGGCAGCCAGAGAAGAATTAGTCAAGATATGCATGCCAGATGAATCCCTTTTCTGGAGAAGTATCGTGACACAAGTCCGGAGTACATAACAAAGTTGTTGATACTTGGGTCGACGAGTGGCATTGATGTTGGCTAGACCAAAGTTGTTAATCAAACTTTGGGCAGTCTGACTCGTAGTCTAAACAATGAGATTTTGCATTATCCCAAGTTGAGTTTGCGTACAATAGTGATGTTCATTGTGCAACTAGGAAGTCACCATTTTCCTTTGTCTATGTCCAATGTCCCCGACACGTCCTAAACTAGCTTAAGATTCTATAGGTTCCAGCATATATAAATGGAACTCACAGGGACAAACAAGTGCAGGATTTGAAGAGACTAATGTTGCGTTAAGTACAAGGCAGTTGCTCATAAATACTAAAGAAGTATGGTCCTTATCGCATCCTAAAAAAAAATCAATGCCAATGTTTATGTGGTCGATCAAATTTTCACGACTTCTAATGTAGTTGACCTTTCACCTTACCATCCATCTAAGAAACCACTCTATCCGAAAGAGGCAATTAACTCAGAAGACGCCTTCTTTTCCTGATTAATGCAGAAAATCAAGTAGAGAATCAGATCCAATGATTTAGAGAATTTCCAATTGAAATTTGGAGAAATTCCTTGTTGATTGGTATTGCAATAATCTCGATTGGAAGGATTTTGTGGATTTTAGCTGCTTCTTTTTACATTTGATTTCAATAATGAAAAGATTCTAGCACGTAAGGTGGCCTATAAATAGCCCTTTAGAAACCACCCATTATAAATCATCCAGAAGTGAATAACAATTCTCTCCTTTAGATTTCTCTATAGAACACTTGTTTTTCACTATTCAAGCTTTGCCATGAACAAGCTTTCTCTGACAGACGTATTCATCTAATTGTTTTCTTGTTTACTCGTCCTACATCCCCAAACCAATTTTAAAAAATAGGGTTAATTGCTTTGGTATGATTCCGATGTTTGAAAAACCAACTTAACTGAATTAGCTTCTTTCTAGAGGAAAATCAACCCAAACTGAAACTGAACCACGAACATCCCATCCCTACTTACAATATATTAATAAGTTAGGAAAAAACTGCATCTATGTTGGGAATCAACCAATTTCAAATGAAATTCTAACTCAACCAAACTCCAAGTCACTACTTGGAAATGACGAGCATAAGCTTAAGAAAGTTTGAGTTGATTTTATCTTGTACTTGTGCAATTGGTTCAAATGTTGCCACTTGCCAGAAGTCCAATACCTTTCATCCACAGATCGATATATATAGGGGAAGAGCATTAGATTAGTTAGATCTAATAATGCGCATGGAAAAGAAAAAAATTATTATTAAAAAAAAAAGAAAAGGAAAAGAGATTCCAATCAACACCCTGTCACAAAAGTTGCAAGAAAAAATGAGACTTAAATAACGGACTAAAGGTTTCAGAAGAAATCCACAAATGAACAGTGTGTACATTTCTTTGCATGACCAACAAAAGCAAAGACAGAGGCAAGCTTTGATAAATAAAACTCTAGGTACTAAAATCATGTTAAGTATCGCTTAATGCCAGCTTTCTGCTCAGAAGTAAGCTTGCTGGGGAACTTAATGTTAAACTTCACTCGCAAGTTCCCTTTTTTGCTAGGTTCCTTAGGAATGGGCATACCTTCTCCTTTGATAACTTCTTCATAATTTGGACTAATGATGGAATTAATCGGTATGGTTATATTCCGACCATCGAGCGTTGTTATTTGTGCAGTATATCCAGTAAGAGCCTCTACCAGGGAGATCTTCTGGGTGACAACGAGATCATTGCCATCTCTCTTGAAGACACTATGCGGCTTCTCATCGATTATGAAGACAAGGTCAGAGGGAATTATGCCTCGTTGCTCGTTTCCTTTCTCTGGAAATGTTATCTTAGTCCCCTTCTTCCATCCTGGTTTGATATCAATTGTCAGAATTTCCTCGGTTGTACTGGGTCGGCTGTGCACACAACAAAACTATGAGAAGATTAAATAATTTTATCAAGGTTGAATGGATCCGTTAATGATCTTCCAAAATAATCCTCAACATGACGGGAAAAACGCCAAATATAACTCAACATTAAACACCAAAACATGAAGCGCAACCAGCAGGAATCCAAGGACCTTTTGCGTTTCCCGAGAGAGGCATAAAGCACTTTGCAATGTCAGAATCCAAAACTTCAGGTTGACTGGGTTGAAAAGTAAGAGAAGCAGAAGAGAATTGACATATTTTCAAATAGATTTACTGCACTAGTTCTCTAGATAATGCCATAAGAGCAGCAATCTGGTGCCATGAACTAATTTTAGTTTAGAATGAGTAGGTAACACACTCACATACAAAATAGAAATATACAAATATAGCTAGTTTTCGGTAGTTTAAAATATCTTAAACATGTATGTTACCGCCTCAACTATTTTCCTAAAATAAAATATTGTTCCAATTGTTTCATAAACTTCCAAAGCACACCAAACAGGAAAAAAATGAACAAAGAGCCAAAGTTTTCCCGAACTAAAATCGACACTATTACCTATGTAAAGCTAAAGCTTCATGGCCAGCCTTTCCATATATAAATCATGTAACAATGAAAATTCTCAGATAAAGGTAAAAATTAACCTACTTGTAGAAACAGCAGAGCTGCAAAAGTATCTAATTGACATGAATAATCACGACTAGGATAAGTCTAGCTAACAATCTAAGTTGCTTGGACTCTTCACTTTCGGTGCCGCAGCTATGTCGACACGACGTGGGTGGGCATGGGATCTAAGTTTTATAAGCTAATTATCAGGCCTAAAGAAACGGATTGGTGCATATGCTAACATGAGAACTTGCCATTACTTTATCAATATCCATAATGCAGAAAATGGAGGAAAATGAGTTTATGATGAATTTGTAGAAGCAGAAGCACAGACTGTTTAAGTGCAGCTTCAACTAATTCAAGCCTTGAAATAGCAGCTTTTTCCTGTTTTAAAGAAAAACATAATTTACGAAGGCACTCAATTCAGGCAACTCATTAGGTAGCTTCCACTCAGATCATGCCATTGTAAAAATGATAAATACTCAATAATGGTCACTCCATGGAAATTTAACATTTTGTATGAATCAATCAGCTAGACCTCAATCAGATTATATAGGATCATACCACAAAAAATCTTTCTTTTTAAGTTACCTCTGAGCATGAATGATTCAATTACCACCGCTAACATGCCATCTCCAGGATATACACCCTCAATCGTGACCACCTCCAAAAGAGCCCCAATTCTTTATATCCATTACCATTCTAGACAGGTTAATTTTATCCCAGTACTGAACAATTTGTCATATAGATGTTCTCTAGATCTCGCTCTTACCCCTACACAAACTACTAGTTTGACTCCGGGCACCACCAATCTAAAACTTGAGGATGGTAGTGTCCGGCCCAGCTTGCACGCACATTGACTATTCCATCGGGACCATTGCGCGGACTCTTCTTTAGCCACCTCACCCGTGTCAACACAACACTGGTACTAGTAAGCGAGTGGGAATCGTACCGGGTGTGATCAATTGAGATCGGGTACTTTGACCACAATCCATGGACAAATTTGAGGGAAAACGAAAGATTGAAGCTTAGCTGTTGCATGCTAGTGCGTAGTGAGAAGGTGGCCTAAGAAGTATTGGAGGAGGTGATCAGACAGGGGATGGCATGGCTTTAGATTTTCGAGCACATGACTCTTGATAGAAAGGTGTGGAGGTCGAGCATTAGGGTTGAAGGTTAGGGGGTAATCGAGCGTTTTACTACTTTGTACCGGCTAGTCCGAGTGTGTTTTGTTTAGGACTACTAGCGGCTTATGTTGTGTTCACACTATTTTTCCGTTTTTCATAGTGCTGTGTTATTGCTTTTCCATCTGTTTGTTGTGTCTTACGATGCTGATGTTATTTTTCTGGTTTATGTTGTTTCTACGGATCTATTGTCTCTTTTCGTTTTCTTGAGCCGAGGATCTTTCGGAAATAGCCTCTCTACTCCTCCGAGGCAGGGGTACTCTACCCTCTCCAGACTCCACTAGTGGGATTTTACTGGGTTGTTGTAATTGTTGTGGGAATACACTGGGATGTTGTTGTTGTTGTAATTGTTGTTATGCTAATGCGTAGTGCCTACAACTTGAGAAATTCTCAAAATACAAACAACAACAAACCTAGTGTAACCCCACATCGTGGGACTGGGAGGATAGCGTGTATGCAGACCTTATCCCTGCCTTGTGGAGATAGGGAGAGAGAAATTCTCAAAATGAAAGATTGAATTATTGGCTGCACTCCACAACCTGTGAGTTTTTCCGCATAATATTTCTCATAATTTAGGATACTTTTATAAGATTTTTGAATTATTTTTAGTTGAATCACCACATCTGTAGTCGTACTTGGATTCGTATCCCGAATCTTAACATTTAGATTATCAAGGACCGACCTCTAGATCTCAACCTAGATCTAAGCAACATAGCCTGCTACATCCCACCAGCTCAAGTAACTCTACTCACCAAGGCTTAGGCAGATGATAAAAAATTAGTTATAGTAATTTTGTCTCCGCTAAACCAACCTAAAACAATTTATTCAAGAAAAGGAAAAAAGTAGAGATCTTTTTTTTATCACTGAGGGCAGGTATAATCTAAAAAACTCACCCAGTAGCATCAGTAACTTCTCTGGATATCTTCATCTTCTTGGTGGTTCCTTTATACAAATCCTCCAAACTACAAGGCAGCGTCCGCTCAATCGGAGCAGCCTTTCGTGGCACATTACTTGATGCACCTTCCCCAGCGGCATTCCTGAAAGAAGTGAAAATATCTTCACCAAACATACCCCTGGGAAAATTTGAACCACCTGCCCTTGCACCACCCATATCTCCCATTCCACCACCAAACGGACTCGAAAAGCCGAAAAATTCACTGAATATATCATCAGCACTACGCGGGTTGAACCGGTACGACCCGTGACCCGCCCCACAATCTGATGTGCCTGGATATCCGCCAGCACCTGGTGGTGGCACCTGCCCTTTTAACCCCTCTTCTCCGTATTGATCATACACTGCCCTCTTCTGTGGATCACTCAACACCTGCAATTAACATCAAAATTCTTCAAAATACAAAATTTAGGAAAATAATTTGGAAAACTAAAATCGAACCACTTAAATTGGGGTTATTGGGCATGCAAATACATTGTAGGCTACAGAATTTTCTTTTTCCAAAATTAACTACAAACTTAGAATATAAAAATAAATGGAACCCCATGAAAATTCAGAGATCTATATCTTCTTCTATTTTTTTCAAAAAGTAACTACAAATTTAGGAAATACTTATCGAATACATGAAAATTGGAATAATTGGTACAAAAATTCTTTTTTTTGGAATTAACAACAAATTTGGTAAATAATTGGGAAAATTGGGGGCAATTGTAATGTAATTACATACATCGTAGGCTTCAGAGATTTTTTTGAATTTGGCTTCAGCATCTTTTTTGTTGTTAGGGTTCTTATCAGGGTGCCATTTCATGGCGAGCTTGCGATACGCCTTTTTGAGGTCATCATCTTTGGCGTTGCGGTCCACCTGAATTACTTTGTAGTAGTCCACACCCATGCTTTCCTTCTTTTCCGACGAGGCTCCGGCGATCCTGCGTGGACGGAGCTTTTTGCTTTTCCTTTCTGAGTGAAGTACCAGAGGAAATAAATTATTTTAATCCAAGTTGGGATTATAAGTATTGGGCCGGATGGTGAATGGGTCTCCAGGCCCAAATCTTTGTCTTTTATTGGGCTTAGCTTGTAAAGCCCAAAGGTTATTTACTTTTGGTACTTTTATAGGACTACTCAGGCAACATTTAAAAATTACACAACACTTGAACCTCAATTGAAAATTACACTCCCCGACATGTAGTGCCTAAATTTGCATCATCCACCGAATTATTATCCTCTTTTTAACAAAAGTTTAATGGATACTCAATTTTTGGGTAACTTCAGATACGTACAGTAACGATCCGATAGGTCGTTTTGCGTAATTGCACTCTGTTACCCCTTTTTATGCTTTACATATGTGTGTTTATGATTTTATGACTTGCGGGGTTGGTTAGTTTCGTTCCGGAAAGCTTTCGGGTTGACTTGGACCCTTTGATTCTTGACTTAGAAATTTAAATTAGAAACAATGACCAAACTTTGACTTTTGCGAAAACGACTCCTGAACGGTGTTTTGATGGCTCTGATAGCTTTTATCGTAATTTTGGACTTAGGTGTATGCCTGAAATTGATTTCGGAAGTCCGTAGATTGATTTATGTTGTTTTGCCGAAATTTGGCAATTCGAAGTTGAAAAGTTTGACTGTAGGTTGACTTTTAGCTATCGGGCTCAAAATTTGATTTTGGGACTTGGAATAAGCCAATTATGCTATTTAGAACTTGTCTACAAAATTTGATAAGATTCAAACGTTTAGTTGCAATTCTAGAGATTCTTGAACTTTACTTTGAAATTCATGCGCTTTAATGTTCGGTTCATAGTTTCAGATGTTATTTTGTGTTTTGATTGAGCGAGTGAGTTTGTATGATGTTTTTTAGACTTGTGTGTATGTTTGGTTTGGATTTCTGAGGATTCGGATAAGTTTCGGACATGTTTCGGAAAGTTATGAATGGAAATTGAACTGTTGGTGTTGATGGTGCCCAGTTATCGCAACTGTGAGCACCAGCTTCGCACTTGCGAAGGTGACAGTGGGGGCTCAGATGTTCCATTTTGCATTTGCGAAGTCTGCCAGCTTTTGACTTAGTTTGCATTTACGAACAATTGTTCGCTTTTGCGAGGTTCACAGCTTCGCAATTGTGAAGTCTCTTGTCACAATTGCGATATTGAAGGAGGTTGTCAGAGTTCGCAAATACGAGCCATGGTTCGCAATTGCGAGGGTTCGCAAATGTGAACCTTGTGTCACAAATGCGACAACTGCAGCAGGTACAAAGGGCTGAGATACGAGATTTTTCAAAACATTCTCATTTTTGAATCCTAGACTCGATAGGAGGCGATTTAGAGAAGGGATTTTCATCTACAAACATTGGGTAAGTGATTCTAATCTATTTCTAATCATATTCCATCAATATATCTAAGATTTTAAAATCTAAATCATGTGAATCAAAGTGAAACATTGTCAAGTTTTTGAAAAATAAGAATTTGAATTTTTAGAGTAAATTTGGACTCGAATTTTTAAACTAATCACATATATGAACTTGTGGCGTCATGGGTAGTCGGAATCTACCATCAGACCCGGATTTTGACCAGGCGAGCCCCGGATTGACTTTTGTTCACTTTTGGGAAAAGTGTAAAGATCTTAGATTTATCTATTGTAATTGATTTCTCTTGCATTGTTTGATGATATTAAGTCGATTTTGGTTAGATTTGAGCCGTGTAGAGGTAAATTTTAGGGGAATAGCTATTTTCGAGAGTTTAATTGGCCTAGTTAAGGTAAGTATCTTATCTAACTTTGTGTGGCAGAACTACCCCTTCGGATTTGGGATTGATCATGTCATTTGTGTTATGTGAAAGCCGTGGACGCAAAGTGACAAGTGGGTACACGGGTTGTATGTGGTAATTGGACGGATTAGGCTACTTAGACTCTTTCCACGCCTTAATTTAATTGTCATATCATGTTCTAACTCTCATAATCAATGTATTCTTACTTTTATTAGTCTATCTTTACATGCCTTAAATGATTTCATTAACACTTGTTCTACATCGTAATTGATAAATCGCTCCCATGCCTTAGTTGAATTTGTTTCCTCTTTTATTGTTACACGTTATATATTTCATTGTTGATTATCATTATTTGAAATTATTGTTCATGTTATCTCTTTCATTCTTATCATTATTTGAAGTTATTGTTACATGTTATTCCTTTCATTATGAGTTATTCTTATTTAATATTGCGGTACACATTATCTTTCTCATTGTTGAGTCATTGGTGTTGAAGTTGTGAAAGCCGTATCACTTTGAGGCGAAGTTGATAATTGTTGAGATATCTCACTTGTTGGAAATTTTATATTCATTGTTATTGTTGATATTCTTATACACGTTGTGGTGGAGCCATGGGCTATTATTGTGAAAACATTTATGTTGTTGATTAAACGCAAGTTGTGATATATGGGCACTTGAGGTGCGAGTTGTTAATGTGATATAATATTGACGCGCATACGGCAGTCTAAGTCTAGGGGTTAATTTGCATGCGACGATATAAGGTGGAACTTATGTACATGTTGCTTATAAGGAAATTACGTGAAGCCACGCAGTATCATAAAGTGGGCTAAACTGCGTGTAGCTATTTCGAGAAAACTGTTTTCAAAACCTATTTAAATGTAAGGCTCATGCGGTGATATAAGGAAAGATTGTGATTGAGATTGTGAATTGTGAATACAAGGCGGTACTTCGGTTGTGATTCTTGATATATACACGAGGCAGTACCTCGATTTTGATTCTTATTGTACACGAGGCGGTACCCTTCTATGAACCGTACGAGCACGTCCTCTGTCACCCCCCACCGCGCTTACGGCTCTATACCCCAACCCAACTTGCTCTGGCCCCGGGTCCCCTCGTTATGATTCTTGTTGTTTATCTCATGTTGCAACGAGTTTTGGTGGGAACACCTCTTATTTTTTTGTTCTTCCTCGTTCTATCGGTTATCATTTGCATATGGACATTGTGGTTGATCACGCCCAACTATGCCTTATAAAAAGGACTAAGCGGTCGTTGCAAATATAATCCGGTTTACAAGTCCGGAGTCGAATCCCACAGAGAACTAAGGCTTAGCTACAGTTGTTCACTATCACCAAGAATACAAGCTTGAACAATTCCTAACTTATAGATATTAATATTCTTGTGTTTAAATACTAACTAACAAATTAAAATAGTAAATTAACACTAAAGATACTACAGGTTGGAGAAAAGATTAAGGAGGTCTAGAGTTATGATTTTCCCAATTGTTGGAATCATTCCCGCTATGTCTTCTATAATTTCGCCTAAGTATTCTCTACCGATCATGAGCGCTCTGACTACTTTAAATCTCTCCCGAGTAATTACGATAATTTACTAGATGTACTCTCCCGAGTTACGCTAGCTGGCATTAAGTACGGCTCACTTAGGTCGCACCCAAGGTTTCGTAATCCCTAATCCCACCTTTAACCCCTTGGTTATTGATTCCTCACATACGTCGGGAGTGATGTTGTTCAACAACTACCTAAATATGCACTCTCTTCCGAGTAATACATACTAAATAGGCAAAGCTAATTGAGAGCTCTTCAATCAACCACAAGAATAATATAGTTGAACAAATAGAGAAAATACTACGGCTCAATTATATAAAAACATAACAAGAATTTATCCTACAAAAGGTTCCATCAAAACCCTAGATAACAAATTAGTATTCATAATAGTATGTAAAACTACAATACTAAAAGTCATAACGAACAATGAAAAATAGGAAGAGGAAGGAAAAACTCGTAGAAGAATTCCTCGCCTTGCTCATATTGTGTCTCCGCCTCCTTAGGTCGAATTTGTGTCCAAAATATGTCCAACCTCCTCAAAATACCATTTTCCCATGTATATATACCAAGTAGGGTCGGGACCGAATAATTATACCTTCTCCCACACGAAAAAGGACTGTTTTTCAGGTCTGGAGTAGCGCGGGCGCGCTAAGACCACGCTCCGTCCGCGCTAATCAACAAGTATTCTGCCCCAGTCCGCGTCAGGTCCGCGGCCGCAGATTCAACCGCGTTTTTAACCCTGTTACGTTTGGAATTTGGAAAAACATAAAACATGAAATTTGTAGACAGTTTATTTAGATTTCCAACGATATATTATATAGCCAAATGGAGTTCGGAGCAAAAATTTATGTCTATTTTACTAGACAGTGTGCAATATACCTACTCGAGTCTTCGTTTATTCTTAACTATCAAATTTAACCCCTGAACACGATTCCGGCTTAATTACTTGGGCTTTTACTCAGACTTCAAAGATACAAATCACTTGAATTCATTCCATAACATCTATATAGATCAGAATCACTCCTACAAGGCATAAAACACGCAGTTAGTGCAAAACACTAGTGATTAAAGCTCAAACTCAATTAAAGTGCAGTAAATTAGAGTGTAATAAGCGACTAAAATACGCAATTATAGCCTATCATCAACACCCCACACTTAAACCATTTCTCGTTGTCGAGTAATCAAACTACACTTTATATTGACACGACCATTTCTAAACAATTCTCCTAACTCATCACACCAAGAATATTTAAAATAGACTAAGCACAAAATCGTAACATCTTCACCTCAAGATTTGACTCACAAGTACCACGCATTATTCACAACTCACCCACTTACTCTAACATAGAGGTCAATGATAACCTTTCCTTCATGAATCAAGTTCCCTCACACAACAAAAGAGAGTAGTTCCACACAATAAAATTTAAGAACACTCAGGAACTCAAGATAGAAAGAATTCACTCACTCTCAGAAATAACATTCATATGCCACAAAAGATGCACCATAGGCTTGCCTGTAGTGTACTACTCTACTAATCAATCTCATTCAGTCTATGATCAAGTAGGACTTTATTTGGTTGTAATTTAGGTTGCGGGAGGGGTATGATATATTTAGATATAAGAGTGACTACACCTCCCTAAGCACTTTAATACATATACTTTAACACTCAAACCCCATACTTATGTCAAACCAAACTCCGCCTTCACATAAATTTATTTTTCCCCATACTTCTTTAAGCACAATTACATCAAGAGTCACCACTTATCAAGGAATATTTTTTTCCAGCAATATAACTATTTTTTCCTTTTCTTTTTTTTTCAATTCAAGTGGCGTTTACTTTTTCAAAACACTGCACCTTTCTCCTTATTTCATTAGTTTCACTCAAAAGCCAAACCAACAACCCTACACTTTAACTTTTACACAGTTCATAACAATTTAAGTGCTCATGAGAGGTTAAAAGGGGTTCAAATAGATAGTTAATTCAAACAAATGGGTAAGGCTTGTAATGTGGTTGCCAAAGAAACAGGGTTACAAGCTCAAAGGGGTTAACTACGATACATAACAATTAGGAGGGTAAAATATACATATCTGGCTCAACAAAGAAACGCCTATATCACTTTCAAGACTGAACAAAACTAATATTTCGCTTTGCAAACACACGAGGCAAGTTCTAGGTATCAAATGCAATACACATAATAACACACAAACCTCACACACACATGGCACTTAACTCACTTAGAATTGGATTCATCAAGACACTCTAGTCAAAGCAGTTAAACAAATTTAAAATCATACAATTTAAGGTACTTATACAAGAGTCAAAAACTGAGCCTAAGTGTCACAACCAAAGTACTCACTATTCTCAAGGCATAACAAAGTCAAGAGATATTTCTTCAATTCAAAACACAACACAATGGCTCCTATTCCTAAAAAAAATAAAAGAAATAAAACTAAGTACACCCGGTTCAAACAAAACCCTTGGAAAAGAACCGCGGCACAAAGAAAAACCAAGGGGGAATTGCTATACTACCTAACAAAATAAAATCTTTTTTTTTTAAGACTTAAATCCCTCAAGAAAATTATCTAATAGATCCATCGTCGGGAAAAGTCTAATCTTGTCTATTTCAAAAAAATTATTCAATTAAACTAACACAACTAAAACAGCATAGAAAGTCACCCAGACAATCTCCTCACCCCACACTTAAAATTGTGCATTGTCCCCAATGCACACCCATACATACAAGAGGGTAAAANCCAAAGGTCGAAGCACTAGCATCTCGTGGGGTACTCAGACTTCTCCCAGGCCTGGTCCTTCATGCGGGTACTTCACACTTAGTTCCAACTAATGGTTTGTTGTTGCATCCTTCCAATGGATTTGCGTTCCATGCTATTAAAAAATCAAAAATCGACACCACAAAAATAATATAATACAAAAATAATAATAAAAAAAATAAAAGAAAGCAGTAAAGCTGGGTTGCCTCCCAACAAGCGCTTGATTTAACGTCGCGGCACGACGTGAATCACTTTTTGCCTCCACTTTGAACTTATGAATTGGACCCCAAGTTTTGATTATGCTCTGTGATCATGCTCCTGGGTGGTAGAACGAATTTGACTGGCCCAATAAAATAATGTAGTATTCTGCACTTCTTGACCTTTGGATGAGATGTGTATTCCCGACTTTCTGGCACGAAGAATTTCAGAATGTAGGCATCTTGTTCCTTACTCCTTGACTCCTCAAGTGTCTCGGACGACTCTATTTCCATATCATCATCCAAACACAATATGGAAAAATACTTGGAGTGTGGACCAATGCGCTCAACTACATAAACATTGGGATTGTCAACATCATCAATACTAATGACACTAGATTCAACTAAATATGTATCCTCAATATCCTTGGTTGACTCTAGTATCTCTTCTACGACATCGGCATCCTCAAAATCTAGTTCGATTGATCGTTGGTGTTCTACTCTGTCCTTCTCCTCTAGCTCATCCTTGTATTTTTTTAAATCCTCCAGTATAATGGCAATTTCTGCAGCTAATTCATACTCATATTGGCTACTATCCACAATGTCAACTTGTTGCGCTTTACAAGGTTCAATTACTTTATTCGCCTGAGCCTCCAAGTTATGAATAGTTGCCTCTTGCCTTTGTATTTGCAGTTGTATCTCATCATATTGTTCCGTAAGGCTCTTTAGCATATCCTCGATCTCTTTCAGGTCATCATATCTGGGTTCTTTGTTCCTATTAACTTCACAAGAAAAATAAGAACCATCAAAGTAAGGGGTTGGGGGAAGATAAGAAATATAAACACAACCATGAAAGTGACCATCTTGACCACCACACAGATCACACACATTCCACACATAAGATTGAGTTGGTGCACATAACTCGCTCTGGAATATTTTGATAGTTTTGCCCTGGGTGGTTTCCTCCATAATATGCATAACGAGGATCAAAAGTAGAATTACCAACATCAAAACTCTCATAATTCCAAGATGCCATGTCTCTCATATCAAAAATAAAAAATAAAAAATAAGAAAATAATCAAATACAAGAAACAAAAATAAAAGTTCAAACTTGCAACCTAGAAATATATACACCTACAGCTACACCGTTAGTTCCCCGGCAACGGCGCCAAAATTTGATCACGCCCAACTATGCCATATAAAAAGGACTAAGCGGTTGTTGCAAAAATAATCCGATTTACAAGTCTAGAGTCAAATCCCACAGAGAACTAAGGCTTAGCTACAGTTGTTCACTATCACCAAGAATACAAGCTTGAACAATTCCTAACTTATAGATATTAAGATTCTTGTGTTTAACTACTAACTAACAAATTAAAATAGTAAATTAACACTAAAGATACTACGGGTTGGAGAAAAGATTAAGGAGGTCTAGAGTTATGATTTCCCCAATTGTTGGAATCCTTCCCGCTACGTCTTCTATAATTTCGCCTAAGTATTCTCTACCGATCATGAGCGCTCTGACTACCGTAAATCTCTCCCGAGTAATTACGACAATTTACTAGATGTACTCACCGGAGTTACGCTAGTTGGCATTAAGTACGGGTCACTTAGATCGCACCCAAGGTTTCGTTATCCCTAATCACACATTTAACCCCTTGGTTATTGATTCCTCACATACGCCGGGAGTGATGTTGTTCAACAACTACCTAAATATGCACTCTCTCCCGAGTAATACATACTAAATAGGCACAGCTAATTGAGATCTCTTCAATCAACCACAAGAATAATATAGTTGAATAAATAGAGAAAATACTACCGCAATTTGGGAGTCTAGTAGTATTTCTACTATTTCTCTATGCATGTTAGGTTTACCTAGTCGTAGAGACTAGGTGCCATTATGACATCCTACAAAGGGAAATTGGGATCGTTACACATACATTTTTCTCTTCTTTTTATTGCTACTTTCTCATCTTTGTGCTTAGAGTTTTTTGTTCTTCTTCTTAGTTGCAAAATGAGTTTGTTAAATTTACTGTTATTTTGATAATTTGATGACTGGTGTTTGTTATTTATAATACTTGAAATCTATATTTCAAATTTGAGCTCATATAGAGTAGATTTGGGCGTTGAATCGTATGTTTGATTATTGAAATTCGATGAATAATCTTACATTTCAGAACTTAAGATTCAAAATCTGAAATTGCATTGAAGAGATTAAACTACTGAAGATTCAATTCTGAAGTTATATTGAAGAGATTGAACAACTTAACATTCGAATTTTTAAAATTGCATTTGAAAGATAGAAGAACTTCATATTTAATTTATGAAGTTGCACTGAAGAGATTGAACAACTTCAGATCCAAGCGGATACATTTTGCAAAATTTTAAAGCAATACGGATATAACTTCAATAGTGGCCCAAAAAGTAGAAATATATGAAAATGCCCCCGACATAGGTCTTAAACCTCCGCCAAAGCTCTAGAAAAGTAAGAAAGTAGAAATCACATCGTTGTATATTATAAAAGTATATAAAATGTGATTTGTATATCCGCCCAAGGTATACAATGTTGTACCTGCTAGGTATTATGTAAATATTTTTTTCTAAATAGTTATGAAGTGTTAAATCTTTTAAATAGATATTTTCAAGTAATTATTTTTGACTGATCATTCCCGTTAATTTTCCTTTACTTTTCTTTCACCATTTGGGGTGAGAGGTTGGTGTTAGGAGGTGGTGGTTGGTAATTTTTGCCCTTCGCGTAATTGAGGACAATGAATGGCCAGAGCCAACCCTAGATAAAACAAAAAGGATTGCTATAAGTTGATAGCTAATGGGGAAACTATGGTATCCTTTGAATAGTCCTAGAATAGAAAGGAATAGATGCGAGATTCATATAATTCGAACGGTTTCCCTAGCAAATACATTTTCACCGTGATATATCGCTCTCTGACTTTATTCCCATATTTAATCTAAAATGAAATGAACACATTATTTTCTTGAAATCAAATTAATATGGTGCGCAGCAAAGAAAGAGAAGATCTCCAAGTCTTTTGCTCATGCAATTTCACATTGTCACTGATACGTAAAGAGAAGCCATATCTTCAAACAATAGGAAAATTTGAATTGCAACAAGTTATGCGACACTTCAACTCGTTATGTAAAGACTTTCATGTTCATTACTTTTGCTCCTAACACCTTACAGAAAGTTGCAGCATAACATAAGTTATAATATTGATATGGTGTATAAGATAATTAATCGCGGCATAAGAATTTATATTGAGTTAATATATTGTTTGTGTTATAAATAGAATTGTATTTAAAGTAACTGTCTATTTTCTAGAGAGATTTTAAGGTTTGTTACTTTGTGGCTAAGTCACTTTTTTCCTATAAATAGAGGAGGTCTATTCCATTGTAAATCATCTCAAATCAATAAGAATTATCTCTCTCTCCTTTTCTCTGTAATACTCTTCTTCTTCTTTTATTGTTTTATAACAGGTTATCAGCAAGAGACACTAACCAATTGAGTAGAGGCATCTGCTTTGGTCACCAAACTTTGAGATACGTGCATGGTGCTCAACTTGTACATAAAATTGAGCATAATGATTGTCAATTATTCCATGAACTTCCTTCACGAATAAATTCTTAATTTAAAGTAAGTATTTTACCTTATTTTTCTCTTTTAAATTCTATAATTTTATTTTAAATACAAGCAAGACAATAAATTTGATTATAACTCTAATAAAGTTCATGAGAAATTATAATCATCCGAAGTGGTAAAATTTCTATGTCTTGACATGATCAAATTCATGTATGATTATGAGTACAAGAAGTGGAAACTTGTCCCATTGAATTTGCTTCATTATCGTTCCTTTAAGAGGATATGGTAGCAATATGTAATAAGTCTGCAAGAAGATAAAATTATTACCGTAAAATGTATCAATGGATGTGGACGTGGCAATAGGCAAAATTATAATTGTCATCATTGTGATAATAAAAATAATAAGGATTCTCAAAATAATCCTTCATTCTATGAAAGTAATGTTTGTCATCGATTTGACATGAAATTTTGTAAATCACGTATAGATGATTATAGTATATTCATGATGTGAATGTGACGACATGTGATTTATGAATACATATTCATTCGTGAAGAATATAAACGTACTAGTGATAGTGAATATATCACATTTACCTCTAGAAGGGGTTTGAGATGAAATAAGAAAATAATGTCACTATTATGGCGATGAATGGTCTTTGCTCACGTACCTATTGTACGCCAAAATATTTTGTCAATGTGATTATTAAAGGACAATAGTAATTCAAGAAACAGATCTTGCATATAATTTTGACCATGACCATAATGGTATAACTTTCTCTTTAAAAGAGATATTCACCATATAGATATTGATGAATATATGGTAGTACAAAATTAATTGAGAGCTCTGGAAGAACCAATTATTACTATTTTTGAGGAATAAAATTGATTATCAATAACACATTGTGTTGTAGTAAGTCTCAAAGAAACTTATTGAATTTCTAAAGTATCACGAAAGCGGTTGGTTATATTGAGACTATAAATGATGAGAAGATTTAATATCTTTATATTACTACAATTGTAGCAGGGTAATATGTATATAAAAAAATTACTCGCTTTATTGCCTGATTTGTACTACATAAATAAAAAAAATATGGTAAAATTACATGGCACAGTAAAATGAATGTTTATTGATATAAAAACTCATGTCATAGTAAACTGGGAGTTTAATTAACAACTTCATATGTTATGATGTAAACCTGATAATACAAACAGCTTTATCAGGCATGGCATATCGAGCAATCTTGATTTAAATATGATATGCAAAATAAATGTGATGACCCGATATGTCATCTCCTGTTTTGAAACCTAATTTTGTGATCCGAAGCCTTAAAAATTATTTTTTATCCTTCCTCGATTTGCATGCGCAGTTCGAACGTCTTTGCGGAAAGCTTTTACGTTAAAAACTGGAAAAAATAAAAATTATTGCATAAAAACTTCATTTGAGTTGACTTCGGTTAATATTTTTAGTAAAAAGATCTGGATTTATTTTTTGATGGTCCCGATGGGTCCGTACCATGATTTAGGACTTGGGCGTATGTCTGGAATCGAATTCAGAAGTTCCTAGCCCGAGATATCAGACTTTGTCAAAATTTAAAAATTAAATGCTTAATGAATTTGAAATGTTTGACCAAATCTTGACTTTTTGGATAACGAGTCCGTATTTTAGTTCCGGAACTCGGTATAGGTCCGATACCATATTTATGACTTGTCTATGAAATTTGGTGAGAGACGGAGTTGGTTTAACGTGATTCGAACGTCTGGTTGTGAAAATAGAAGTTTCAAAGTTTTCTTGAAAATTTCATTTGATTTGGTGTTCAATTTGTAGTTCTAGGTGTTATTTTGGTGATTTGCTTACGCGAGCAAGTTCACATGATGATGTCTTGTGTGCATGTTTGGTTTGGAGCCCCGAGGGCTCGGGTGAGTTTCGGATAGGCTACAGAGTGAAAATTGAACTTAGAGCATTGTTGGTGTTTCAGTTTCTGGTGAAGGCCTTTGATCTCGCAAATGCGAGATCATACATCGCAATTGTGACCTCTGAGGGTTCCGCATTTGCGAGCTATTTCTCGCATTTGCGAAGAGTGGCTGGGCCTCGTGATGTTCGTATTTGCGAACAACTATTCGCAATTGCGTAGTGGGATGGGGGAAGGTAGTGATCACAAATGCGATCATATGATCGCAATTGCTGTATGGTCAGGTTCGCATTTGCGAACTTCTCTTCGCATTTGCGATGATAAAAGGGATGTGGAAACCTTCGCATTTGAAATAGGTTCTTCTCATTTGTGGGGCTCGCATTTGCGACCCGAGGCTATTTTTCAAGACTTCTTCTTCCCCAAATTGTTGGTAAGTGATTCTAACCTATTTCCTTTCAATCTTACACTACATTTCACAAGTTTTCAACCTAAAATTTAGAGTTTTCATGATGGAATTGGGGGGGGTNTTTGTAGAAGGAAAGGGGGGGGGGGGGGGTTTGGGTAGAACTAGGGATTTGGTTATTTGGGGATTTAGACCTCAAATTGAGGTCGTATTCCAAAACAAACCACATATCCAGGCTCGGGGGTGAATGCGTAATCGGATTTTGGCCCGAATTACGGGTTTTGGGCCAAGTGGACCATGGTGTTGACGTTTGTTGACTTTTTCACTAATGGCCTAAACTGGATTCTTTACAATCGTGGGTAGTTTCTAAGACTTAAATTGAATTGTTTGGTTGGTAATTTGCTAGATTCTATTGGTTCGGAGACTTGTGTGAGAGAAAAAACCGTGGTTGAGCTTTGAGTTTGGTCGTTGGAGCGAGGTAAGTGTCGTGGTTAACCTTAACTTGAGGTTATATGACTTGTATGTCTGTTTTCTACTTGTTTAATCATTGTAAACAATGTATATGTGAGGTGACGAGTACTTATGCATTGTAATCGGGTTAAAGCATATGAGTGGGGTTTGGTTCTTGCAATCATAGCTTCCTTTGTTCATGTTATCCATGTTTAGATTAGTAATGTTAAATCGATCGCTTTTATCATGTTTAGGAATCTTTTGGTGATAATTGAGTATTGATTTCGAAGTTGAGGTTGATATTGTGGAACCAAATGTGGAAGTAAGGATGGTACTTGTTATTTTATCTCTCTGTTGTTATTTGTTCATTGCATTATGGTAAGGGAGAGTGTAAAAGCACGAAGGGTGATGTCGTGTCATATTGTGAGTGTAATGAACGAAGCGTGATGCCGTGCCATATTGTGAGTGTTAATGCACGAAGGGTGATGTCGTGCCATATTATGAGATTTAATGCACGAAGTGTGATGTCGTATCGTTTCTATTAATTTTATGGTGAGGCTGAGAGAAAAAGCACGAAAGGTGATGCCGTGCATTTCCTTTTCCTCTACTGTGTTTACTTGTCATATTGGTTCATAGTCTTTTGGCTGTTCAAATTACCATTCTGTTGTAGTTCTCTATCTTGTATTCCCCTCAGCATGTTTCCCCCTCCCGATATTACCTGTCTAGTTCGTCATTGTTGTTATTTGTACATATACTATAAAATTGTACAGTTTTGATATGTAGGTGTCTTGTCATAGCCTCGTCACTACTTCGTCGAGGTTAGGCTCAACACTTACCAGTAGATGGGGTCGGTTGTACTGATACTGCACTCTGCACTTCCTGATCAAATTTTGGTAGTGGTCCCAGCTGATCGAGAGGCATAGCAAGCAGCTCGGGCCAATTCATCGGTGACTCAAGGTAGATCTGTCGGCGTTCGCAGACCTTGAGGTCCCGTCTATCTTTTCTGTTTTTACTGTTTTTTTCGTTTAGACAGTTGTATTTCTTTTAGATTTTTACTTATAGTAAATCCTAGAAGTTCGTGAATTGACTCCAGATTCGGGTAGTAGTAAATGTTGAAGCCTTTATATTATTCCGCACTTGCTGTATTTTATTTTAGTTTATTTGATGCTATTTATGAATTAAATAAGGTTTGGCTTAATAATACTCTAACATTGGCTTGCCTAGCAAGTGAAATGTTAGGCGGCATCACGGTCCCGACGGTAGAAATTTCGGAACGTGGCAATAAATGAGAATCCACATGGGTAAGTGTTGAAGAACATTCTTTATGAATTCTCTTGTGTTGCTTGTTCTCGCGATTATTATACCGATTAAAATTTTGATTGAATCCCTTGAATTTTGAAATTTATCAGTGAATATGGGCTCATTCACCTGCCATAAACCTTATAAAGATGCATCTGTGAGATGGTTACATATGTGTTTATTAGTAACCTGCAACCTGTGTTTGCGAGGTAACTTACTTAATAATATAATTTAGAACATAATTTTCAGATTTTCTATTCAAGACAGTTCATCTTGATAAGTTGGTTTACATCACAGTTAGCTTAGAAAAATAATTTATTGAGTTCCTCCACTTAATAGCTAAATTATAATTTATGAGAACAAAGTTATCTATATCAGTTTGATATTCATTATATACGAAAGTATATTACATTCTCCCCTCATAAGTGGTTCAGGGTTAGGAACCAAATAATTTCTTCTTATTATTATTGATATGCAATGTATATTTTGAGTAACACCATAACGCACAAACGTGAATTTTCAAAGTTGAGGAAGCAAGTTGATTTTTCTGACATGGGGGGGGGGGGGGCCGGACAAGATAAACAGTTGAGAAAAAGCTACGTGAAATGAATTATCATTTGTACATCTAGATAACGCACAAAGGTGGATTTCCAAAGTTGAGGAAGCAAGTTGATTTTTCTGACATGGGGGGGGGGGGGGCCGGACAAGATAAACAGTTGAGAAAAAGCTACGTGAAATGAATTATCATTTGTACATCTAGATAACGCACAAAGGTGGATTTCCAAAGTTGAGGAAGCAAGTTGATTTTTCTGACATGGGGGGGGGGGGGGCCGGACAAGATAAACAGTTGAGAAAAAGCTACGTGAAATGAATTATCATTTGTACATCTAGATAACGCACAAAGGTGGATTTCCAAAGTTGAGGAAGCAAGTTGATTTTTCTGACATGGGGGGGGGGGGGGCCGGACAAGATAAACAGTTGAGAAAAAGCTACGTGAAATGAATTATCATTTGTACATCTAGATAACGCACAAAGGTGGATTTCCAAAGTTGAGGAAGCAAGTTGATTTTTCTGACATGGGGGGGGGGGGGGCCGGACAAGATAAACAGTTGAGAAAAAGCTACGTGAAATGAATTATCATTTGTACATCTAGATAACGCACAAAGGTGGATTTCCAAAGTTGAGGAAGCAAGTTGATTTTTCTGACATGGGGGGGGGGGGGGCCGGACAAGATAAACAGTTGAGAAAAAGCTACGTGAAATGAATTATCATTTGTACATCTAGATAACGCACAAAGGTGGATTTCCAAAGTTGAGGAAGCAAGTTGATTTTTCTGACATGGGGGGGGGGGGGGCCGGACAAGATAAACAGTTGAGAAAAAGCTACGTAAAATGAATTATCATTTGTACATCTAGATCCTCAAATAAGATTATATGAACTTGAAGTTCATAAAAAGATAATGCATCTGTAATATATTGCAAAGCATGCCAGATGTATTTGCTGACCCAAAGAAAGTAACTATATTCTCACTACAAATGCTCCTATTAGAATAAGTCCTAGAAGGACAAAGTCTATGGTACGCTAAAGCATATAGACAAACCGGTTTCCACTAAAATTCTTAATAAAGAAGGTGAGCAAATGATCAAAATCATCATAATAATGAGGCAAGTGATCTAGAAGATCACATGACATAACACTTCATAAAATCTCAAGAGAGGTTCAGATACCTGAAAATATGAATGAAGAAATCTTTATGTTATGTAATTACGAAAAAAAATGTTGGAACCGATATAAAACGTTCGTCGACGACATCTATGATAGCGCAAAGTATAGATGAGGATCTTAAGTTTGTCGAATACAGACACAAAAATATTGGCCAGGAAAAGACAAAATTCTAATAGAATTGGTATCATATGAAAGACATGTAGTTTTGAACCTTCGGTTCAAACGCTTGAAAGTATAAAATCAATGGTGTATGCAATTATTTTTATCTATCTTATATGTCTAGCATGACATAAAAACTTGATATGAATCTAAAATCCATTCACATGGCTTATATGAATTAGCTTATATGACAATCCTTGAAGGATTTAAATTGCTTAAAGCATATAAAATTGTTGGTCATGAAGTACTACATCCAAAGTGCAATTTACGCACATTTGTGCCTTGCTATAGCTGTAAGCATGAAAATGTGATAGCGAGAATTTTTACCGCTATGGAGATAAGGCCATTCAACGACACTATATGAAGAGATTATATATCTATCAAGAATGATTATTTCAAGGTACACACACTCATTGGAGTTAATATGGCTGTTTATTCACCAAATCTCTGTCGACGTCAACCTTCAAGAAGCTAGTGTACAAGATTAGGATGTGAAGGCTCAAATATGTAAATTGATGCTCTCATGGGGGAACTGATACACGTTGTACTCTTTTTTCCGTAAAAGGTTTTGTCCCACTGGATTTTCCTTGCAAGGTTTCTAACGAGGCAAGCAAAAAGCGTATTTCTGAACATGTATACTCTTTTTCCTTCTCTAGAATTTTTTTATCACTGGATTTTATTTTAGTTAAAGTTTTGACAAGGTATATTATCTATTAAATAGACATTCAAGGGGGAACGTTATAAATAAAATTATATTTAAAGTGAATAGATACTCTAGGGTTTGATACTTTGTGGTTAATTCACTTTTTCTCTATAAATAGAGGGATTCCATTCCAAGAAATCATCCCAAATCAATAAGAACACTCTTTCTCCTTTTCTCTATAATAATCTTCTTTTATTATTTTATAACCGTTTGGTTGTGATTTCAAATGTAGGATAACTAATTAATGTATATTATTTTGGACACCAATTGACGTACTTATCTTATCCCACATGAAATAACTAATCCATGTATAAGATATACATGGATAAAGCACCAGACGGACAAAACTATCTTTTGCCTTCCCTAAGAAGCCTTGAAGACCAAAAATCCTAGGATATAATCATAAATTCATTTTTTTTAGTTTAAAAAGTAAATAAATAATTTAGAGGATAATTTGTATGTCAATTTTAGTCATATACTATTAATTCATGTATTATTAATACATACATTATCAATCTCTGCATTACTAATTTGATAATGTATCCTGCTCAGCTATTGAATAGTTACAATCTGTCCCATTCATCTGAATAAGAATTTCGTCAAAATCTTTCTCACAGAAACAAGGAAGTTCTTCAGGCGATCATATTTAGGTTACTATCTCTCCTGAAATTTGCTAAAATGCCTGATGATTGAAGGATAAACACGAACACCAACACCTGTTTATGAGTTATTAGGAATCCCTAACTTCCTAGTTCCTAATTACCAAATACAGAAGGTCGAGCTGAGCAACCTCTGGAAGCGATAAGAATAATCCTGAAATACAACTGTTACTCCGTACCAGCAGCAACAACTGTGGTTGGGAGTCCCCAGACTGCCCTTTACAGGAAAAAGCACTTGCAACACAACCAAAGCGCCATTATAAGGCTGAGGATATTTATATAACCTCATTTCAGAACCAGAAAAGATACATGAAACTGATTCCCATTAGGCAAGGTAAGACCCTGTTCGCATCAGCCTGCCAGATACTTGAAAGAATGGAACCGAGAGCTTTGTCAAGTAGCAATTTCTAGAGGGAAAACCAACAAAACTCCTGGAGTTTAAGATTATATAGCATGCATGCCCACAATCTACATGTGAAGCACAAATCTCAGCATCTGATCTGATAAGAGATGAGCTTCGGTGAGCATATTGAAGCAAATAGGACCAAGAGCAAAGGGAGGGAAACAATGGGAAGTACCCACCCCAGGAGAAGCCCATAACTCACAAGTCAAATTAACTGGCAATTGACGATTCCCTGGATTTCTCGGTGAGTGCCTCCTTATCAGAATTGCCCATATCACCTGTCTGAGACTGGTTGGGAGGTGCCTGACTTGAACCTTGAGCATCCGATTCAATTCCAAGAACTGTCAAGACAGACCTAAAATAATACAGAAGTATATATCCTCAATAGAGATGAGTACTAATCCTCGTCATATACATGTAAAGACTGTTGAAGTGAACCTTGGAAGTGAAGATTTTATGTGTGGTTGGTTTGCGTGTGCAACTAAAGGAGCTCTGAGACCAGGCGTTCTACTCAATGCATTTTCAAGCTGAGCTGGAGGTAGCTGAAAGCATATCAAGGTCATGAAGGAAAAAGTTAAGTTAAAGACTTCTTTATGGTCTTACCAGCAATGTAAGCAAAAGAAACAACTTTCAACAAGTTCGTGCTGAAAACCAAATCTACCACGTACAGCCCACTTACCACCCACTCTCCAAACTCCAGACAACCCAGAGCAATGTTTGCTCACTTCTTTCATTGAACAGAATGATGAGGAACAAACAATTTCATATGGAATTACAAAGCCAAATTCAGCAAGGTGACTTCTGGCTAGCCTCAAATTTCATATTACAAATTTACAATAATGTTAGCGCTGGAGCATTTAAGATAACAAAACTTTTGAAGAGTAGTGAGATTTGAAAGGTTCAAAGAGTAAACAACTGAAAGAAGCCCAAGTTCCATTTTAGAACATGATAAAAATGTATGTTAAGAGGAGATTGTTAAAAGTTTGTGTTAGAACAGAACCTCGGTAAAATGCAACCTCCATATATTTATTGTCAAAAATTAAAACTATCCTAAAACTACCTGATTAAATAGCGGCTAGAGTGCATACAAATGTCTAAAATAGCGTCAATTACAACAACATACAGCATCAACTTTTACCTTAATATTTGAAGGCTCTGCTTTTGCTAACCCAATTTCGCTTAAATTATCTCATTGAGCATGATGATAAAAGAGTGAGTTTAAAGTGCCGATGGCATTCGTTGTGCTAGGATAAATAAAATAAACTAGTGGAGATCTTAAAGTCGGTTTATTATGCAACGTCACATTTTTGTTTATATTAGATAGTTTACAAGCATTTGATTAATTAAACCTTGTGATTGTCATTAGATCAAACAGAACAGAAATTCTAATCAAGTCAAGACTTGTAACGTAAATCGCAATGGTAAAGGAGAAACGTGGTTAGCTTATACAGCTAAGGCATACCTGAAGCAGCACTCCGAAAGATTGTGGCTTGGTCAAAAGGGCACATTTCATAAATCCTACCCACAGCTTCGGGTATTTCCATATCTGGAAATAATTATGTCAGACTTCACTATGCATTGATATAGCTCGCAAAGTACAGGCAGTACATACCTGCTTACTAACAAGACGAGAGAGAATCTCCATTATGAAATCCACCTGCGAAAACATTATTAAGGGAACTCAGGCACACAAAAGTAACTAGACATGACTTATACACAATAGACTTTATGATGCTATAGTATTATCAGGAAGAAATATTACAAGCCTGAAAGATGTAAAAGCAAGATAGAAACATTACAAGCTTGAAGAAGAAGAAGAAGAAGAAGAAAGATTGACTCTTCCGCCGAGTGGAGGATAACTGTAGAATCATCTCCTGGCAAAGTAGCATAAGCACAGATACGAGCATTGTTCTTATCTAAGGACACTGTAGCATAAGCACAGATACGAGCATTGTTCTTATCTAAGGACTACAAGATGCAAAAGCTGGTTTAATCATTTCACACAGCTACTCGTCACAGTATGTATGCATTTATAACCGGGAGAAGATACCATGACCGACACATGTATCTTACCAGAGATGGAAAAGCACCAATAGCTTGTATTACGGTCCGCATGAACAGCAACGGAAGAGGAATTTGTTCGACCTGCCCCCAGAAAGAATAATATATTTACTCTTTCAGATTAATCCAGATTTCAGATTCAAAGAAGAGTTGAAGCTAGAAATGGACGAGTAAAAAAGGGGCTATACCAATTGGTTCAAGACCTTTGCAAGAACCTGATGCGTGAATGTCTGTCTCTGCTCAAAACAAGCATTGCATGCATCTGTGACCTGCAAAGTCAACATTACCTCTAAGTGGCAAAATTCCAAGAAAACGCAGAAGAGTACGGAAGTCAAAGAGGGTAAAGAAATATGCCTTCTTCAATGGAATGCCTTCTCTTTCAGGATCAATTCTATGGATAGCAATTAATGCTTCAGCAGGAGTTAGCACTGGACCTGAGTGAGCTGATCCCTGTACAAATATTTTCGAACCCATGTAAGGCTCAATTGTGAGAGAAAATGATTTCTTATTTTTTTATAACCGTGGTATCTGAGCCAGCTTGCACGCCTTGACTAATTCCACAGTATACCTGCTACCTCCCACCAACACAAAGTACTAAGTAACTCTGCCTGCCAACACTTAGGAAGATGGAAAGAAATCACTAGTGTTTTTTGCCTCCACTGGGATCTGAACCTAAGACCTCATGATGCTCTTCCCATTTCTTTTTTAATAAAGAATAAAGACTCATATTTTCAACAGAAACTTTCTTAGTTAAAACAACTTTGGAAATTCAACAAGGTAGAATATGTGGTTCAATTTTCATTAAATACTCACATTGGCCACCAAAACCTATGACTTCAACAGTTTCCCAGTCAAGTTCAGACTTTTAGGCCTTTTCACATCATTTACAAATTTTTCAAACTTGCAGATCCAGAACTTTAATCAACGAAGGCAAACAGCGCTTATACATATATCATATACAAACTCCAGAAAATAGAATAAGTTGTCCAGACATAACAGGGCATCAGGAGATAACACATAATATGGCCTCTAAACTAAAGCAGGTCAATAGTGAGTATGCACCACAAGACCGAATATCTTCTACCATTTTCACCTTGAAAACCAATCTTAGTTAAAACTTTAGGAGAGATGAAGCTTGGGGCTACAGCGTAGGTAACAGCAAAACAGTCATGAATATAAATACCAACCACAGTATTAAAAATAAGTAAGAAGGAATATCAAATCAACTGTGGGTGTTAAAAAACAGAGAAGAGTACTGCATATAATTAAAGAATCACCTCCTCTCCCTCAAAGAAAGAAACTGACAGACTAAAAGAGAGGAAATAAAAGGACCACGTATAACAGCCCTTTAAAGAAACATTGTTCATAGAAATGTAAAATGAGTACCTGTAGAATACGAGAGAGAGCACCTTGGAATTTATCCAATGGAACATTCACAACATGTGGGAAAAGCAGCAAAACCTGACAAAAAAGAGATGCAAGAACTAACTCAAAGAAAGAGGGAAGTAGAATGAGAAAATAACAGAAACATGTTAATGACAGAAAGCCAAGAAAAAAAAAGCCAAAACAAAAGGAAAACCACAAAGACTGAAGCAAAGAAGAACAATCTAACACTGCAACAGTTTTTTCAAGGAGTTCCTTTTGTAGTTCAACAAACAATGAACATCTAATTTTGGAATAACCCCCTCGTGCATAGACCATTTAAACTTTCTTATTACAGCCATGACTTCCCTGTCTTGTGCACGTATAATCACCTCCTTGAGCATAAATTAAGCCAAAGGGAGAAGTGATGTAGCAACTTCGCAGCAGTGGATGCACAGAGAATGCAAGTAACAAGGGGAAGAAAATTGTATAAAATAGGCAATAGAGAAAAAAAAGATAAGTACCTCGTCTTTTGACATGAAAGGAAGTATCATAATAAGAAGTTCAACATCCTGTGAAGCACGAAAGCGAACTTAGAGGATCAAATACTGATCACTTCATAATCTTAGCTTTTGGACAGAGAACAAGAATCTACTAAGCTACATGAGAAATGCTGCTGTTATCTCCACTGAGTTACCATCAGTTCTACTGATTAGCCAAGGATACCATGCACCAGGCACAGATAAAGTTACTAAATTGTATGCGTCTAAAAGTCATTTCATATTTTTCCGTTGAACATTTCGACTTGAAACTCATATTAACACCTAGTCCCCAACAGTTGTGACAAAATTCAAGATAAATGTAAAATCCATTGCAACATGCTAAAAGACGAAACTCAAGTTTCCTATTTTAGTTACATAACTTTAAGACTTCATTTTTTTTTTTGTTTCGAGAAAGGTAATAGCTAAAATTAGAAAGCCCAGCACAAAGGTTGTGCTAGTAACCATTACAGATTCCAAAAGAAAGCAAAAACCTATCCTTGTTCTCCTTACAAGGATTCTAGCAAAAACCTATCCTTTAAGACTTCATTTAATAACTAGCAGAACAACCAATTTAGAAAATATCACTTCATTTGACTATTGTACAAAGCACTTTGTTTAGTAACTTCTGATTTTACATTATGTTTTCTTTGCCCAATATAGGTAGGTTAAACATGTACTTATTACATGATAGCAGCAAATTTTTGACAACAAATTTATAAGGACGGTCTAGGTTTTGGCTTTTCTTTTTGTTATTTCATTCCCGTTTTCATTCAATAATTTTGTGCTTGGCAAAATATGATCCAAGAAGTTAAAGCTAGAAAAGGGAAGTATTGCTAAAAGGGGAAAGAAGTAGATAAATGCCACCGAAAATCGTCCGTCTATTTACTTCACTAAAACATTTTCAACGACATTACTCCTAGGAGAAAAATTTCAAATGAAATTTCCTACTGTTACTCAACTTAAAATTGGCTTTATGGACTTGGAAGGGCTTCGTGAAAGAGTTTTGCAAAAACTTATTGGAAGAACTAAACCAGCAAGTTTTTGGAAAAGCTTTTTGCAATAATTCAAAAATCATCCACAAACAAAATTAAATGGTATGTCCTCATTAGGAAATACCAAATACAACCATATTAAACTTCTAAGAAATATAATTAGTATATCAAATTTTTATCCATCTAAAAAGGATATTAATTAGACAAAATTGCCCTCCATAAGTTTGTAACAATTCAATGAAGTATAAGGTTAATAGGTGAATGGAAAACTACGACACTAAGATAAAGAGTAAACTCCTATCATTAAACCATTGGAATTTTTTATTAGTACAGATTCATCAACAAACAGCATTGCCACTACTCAACTAACCGTCCTATTACTTTAATATATTAAAATAGCATGTTAGTTTGTTGTAGATACTTCATATAGCAGTCCAACAATAGAAGTCATTTTTAGCAACTATAATCATACTTGATACCTTTACTTTAGTCTCATATAGCTTCCTGATAATAGTTATCAACTGTAAGGAAGGAACTGTCCCCTCGGTCAACGTTTGCAAAACCTTAAGTTATGAACAAAAATAAGTATGTTAAAGAGTGTATTTCTTCTACCAAGCTTTCATTAACTGGACATTGAAGTGCATCAAGACCTGCATCAATAGCTTTTCACTTCCACTTGGTGGATCAGATATGATCTCAAGTAGCTCAGATGAAGAACCAATTGTCCGAACTAGCATATGGATTTGTTGATGTATTGCCTGCATAACATTTAACAGCTCTCAGTATGTTCAACATAAAATTAAGGTGAAGCAGGGTTAGGAACGACCAATGAAGCTGTGAACACAATTCTAACAGAAAGTCATTAAAGTTTTAAAGCAAACCTGCTGTACAGCCTCGGATGCACGACTATATACAACAAATATTTGGCCAAAAAGTGAGTGCTTCTGCTCAACATAGACAAGCATTTGTTAGGTTATAGAAGTATGAACAATGTCTCATCGAACAAGGACTAAATGTTCAATGACAAGCAACAATAGCCAAACTAAGGAGAAGAACCTTAGTACACAGTGCAAAATAGAGCGACATGCACCGCTGGCCTTCAGCTATCGAAAACAGTGATATGCTTCCAGCAGTGGATGATTGAAGAGTGTCATAGGACATATCTTTGGTGGTGATAGAAAATGATGGTCCTTCTTCCGTGGGTTTTTCTGAAGCAGAATCCTGAAAAAGAGAGCATCAAGTAGCTGCACGAAAGAGTGCTAGCAACAAAAACACACCCAGTATATTCCCATAAGTGAGGGTTTGGGGAGTGTAGTGTCTACGCAGACCTTACCCCTACCTTGTGCTGGTGCCTAGTAGAGAGGCTGCTAGCAAAAAGCAATTATTTCAATCCTGGTATACAAGTTATAAACTAGAGAACACATACTCAACAAGCATCATGAGTACGTTTCTCTCTCTTCACTTCTATTTACATCACTGCTTGGCTGTCTTCCTGGTTACTTCCTTCAACTTCCCATAAAGGGGAGGTTGGTGGGTTCACATATTCAGACAAGTTTCCTTTTTCATTTGTTTTCTTACAGTAAACAAAGATATAGCAGCAATCAATTAACTCTGAGTATGAAAGACAAGCAACCAACAGAATTCCCGCTTATTATCCAGACCACCCCCCCACCCCCATACACAGACACACAAAAAACTTCCATCCCACCCAAAAAAAAAGGTAACACACAGAGAGACAGGGAATGTCTAATGTGCATTTGTCATACTCACTTGGTATGGCTTCCTATATTAAAGTTTTGACATGAAATTAAAATTTACTGCACCAAAACACATCCAGCAATCATAAGAGTATACTAATTATCCAATAAGTAGAATCTAAACAATTCTACTTATGCCTCCCTACTTGTTTGCACTTTGCACATCTGCCGATATGTGCACATCTGCCAATATCAGCATTTTTAAAGCAGGGGCTCTAAAGCATGTGCAGCAATACGAATATAACGAGAGGATTGCTTTAAGGCAGTAATGTTAACATATTCTATGAGAATATTCTGAAATTTAGAAGTGACTGCTGCACCCCCACCGTACTCCACCCCCAAGGCGCACAAAAGCAACAGCCAATCAAAAGATGTTAACAAGAAATTCAGTTTTAATAATGAGAATTTGCACCTTCTGCAATGCAGGATTAGATCCATCACCATTTGAGTCTGCTTTATGATTAGCGGTTGAAACTGACATCAACATTTCATTGGCAAAATGCTCTATTTGTTGAGAGATGGATGTCAGAGGATAAAGCTTGTTGGCGACCTGCAAAAGTAACATCATATAGCTGTTGAAACAACTGCAATAATCATAAAACTAGTCTGATTCGATAGACAGCCAAGTTATGTATGAGATACCAGCCGTATTGCCTTCATGCGCACCTCCTCCAAGTGATGAACAGCACTCTTTGCAATCAAAACAAGATATAAGTCAGAGCATGGTGATGTGAGCTAGAATTCCATCTATGGAAGATTTAACTTTCACCAACAGAACAGAGAATGGATTTCATCTGAGCCCATCACCTTAAAAGAAATAGATTTCTCAACCGAGAAGACGACGATACACGGAACCCTTCATTGCAATTTATAAGAAGGACAATTCATATGAAGGGGCCACACAGCCAGTAACTATGATGTTTCAAAGAACTATTGCACTTACACTACTCATTGCTACGAACTTGCTATCTTTTCTTTTATATCGAAGTATTTTACTAGTAGTACACCAAGTCAAAAGCAGGTAGTGAATGAATGCCGCCACAATCATCTATCAAATTTGTCCAATTACCTATGCAAAAAAGGAATTCTTTTTTCTAAATAAAAAAGATCTATTTCTATCATAATAAGATTTTTTTTATTTTTTTTTATGAAGTAAGGGTGATTCATTAATAGGCATCAAGTAGATGCAAAAGGTACAAAAAGGTAGATAACTAGCTCCAGTACAAAGATCTATGCTAAGAACAGGGAGCTAATGAAATCCACAAGGTGATCTGCACTAGTTACAGGGGAAAGATGAATCCAGCTGAATAGATTAACTAAGCAAATAGTCTTGAGGGAGTAGATTGGAGTTGAGATGCCATCAAAAGACCTCTGATTTCTTTGTCCAGATACACCAAAAAATTACTGCTGGAACCATTCTCCAGATCCTCTTGATGGCTTTGCCAATTCTCCAAGAACACCAACTTTCATATGCTTGCTTTATTGTCTGTGGCATAACCCATTTCAGACCAAAAATAGAGAAGAAGAGACTCCAGATTTCATTTGCAACTGCGCAATGGAGGAAAAGATGATTGACACTTTCTGAATTTTGTTGACACATGTAACATCTGTTAACAAGTGTAATGTACCTCTTGCTTAGGTTGTCTTGAGTGAGACATACCCCCTTTATAGCTATCCAGGTGAAGTAATTCACCTTGGTAGGCGCATTAGTTCTCCAGATATGTTTCCAAGGCCAGTTAGCTATCATACCACCCTGGGAACAAAGGTGTTTGTAACCATCTTGGACTGTTTATTTGCCCCCCTTAAGAGTGTTCCCATCTGAGTTTGTCTGCTGCTGATCATCACTGATGTGGCCTTCTAAAGAGTTGAACATAGTTAGTAGGTCACTAATCTCCCAGTCCTGTAGGTTCCTTCTTAACAGGGGGCACCATGTGCCATTTTCTTTGTTCTGAGCAACAGTGGATTCCTTGTTGAGTGCAATCTGGTATAGATTGGGATATGTATCCCTTAGTGCATTATCTCCATGCCACTTGTCTTTCCAGAATTTAACATGATCTCCTTTCCCAACCTTGAAGGTTATATTTTGAAAGAACTCATCCCAATGCTTGCTGATATTCTTCCATAGGCCAACGCCATAAGGAGTGTTCATTTTCTTTGTACACCAGTGATTATGTTGCCCATACTTAGCATCAATGATGTTCTTCCATAGTCCAGGTTCCTCTTGCCCATATCTCCACGGCCACTTCAATAACATTGCTTTGCTATGCAATATAAATCTCTAACACCCAAACGTCCTTGATATCTTGGCCGAATTATTTTAGACCATTTTACGAGTGGGAACTTATGTGTGTTGTTGCATCCCTCCCATAAGAATTTTCTCCTAAGTTTATCCATCTGTTTTAGGACTGAGCTTGGTATCGGGAACAATGACATGTGATAGGTGGGGAGACTATCTAGGACACTGTTGATGAGGGTTAATCTGCCGCCCATGGAGAGGTATTGCATCTGCCATGATGCAAGCCTTTTCTCAAACTTTTCCAGCACATCACTCCAAATTTCATTAGATTTGCCCTTGGCCCCCAATGGTAGTCCAAGATATGTGGTAGGCAAGGTACCTATGTTGCAACATAGAATGTCTGCCAACTCCTCAATGTTAGGAACGCTATTCACGGGGTAGATAATGCTTTATATCATGTTAATGTGCAGTCCAGAGAGTGCCTCGAATATCATCAGCGTTAAGTTAAGGTTCAGAACTTGTGACCTCTCGTTGCCGCAGAAGATAAGAGTATCATCTGCAAAGAGCAGGTGAGATACTATGACTGCACTACAAGGGTTCCTTCCCACCTGAAAACCTTGTATCCGCTGTATTTGCTTAGCCCTCTCCAACATTTTGGTGAGTCCTTCCATAGCCAAAATAAAGAGGAAAGGGGATATGGGGTCTCCTTGCCTTAGGCCTTTTTTAGGAGAGAAAAAAACAATAGGGCACCTATTTACCAAGACAGAATATTTAACAGTTGAAATGCAAAAATTCATCCATCTTATCCATTTTCCCCCAAATCCCATTTGCCTTAGTATGTTCATAAGGTAAGGCCAGCTTAACTGATCAAAAGCCTTTTCAATGTCCAACTTACATAGAACACCAGGTTCCCCACTTTTCATTCTCAAGTCCAGCGCTTCATTAGCAATTAAGGAAGCATCAGTGATCTGTGTGTTCTTGATGAAGGCATTTTGTTCCCTAGAAACCAGCTTATCAATCACCTTTTTAAGCCTTTCTGCTAGGATTTTTGAGATCAATTTGTATACACTGCCTATTAAACTAATAGGCCTGTAGTCCCTAAGCTCCATAGCACCCTTTTTTTTTTTGGGATTAAAGCAATAAAGGTGGCATTGCAAGACCTAACCATGTGACAATTATGGTGGAAATGGTTAAGTGCAGCCATGATGTCTGTTTTAATGATACCCATGCTTTTTGGAAGAAAGCCATGGTGAACCCATTTGGACCAGGAGCTTTGTCAGGAGCACATGATTTCAATGCTTTAAGAACCTCAGATTCTACAAAGGATGATTCCAACCCATCCTTTTCCTCCATGCTCAGTGTAGAAATGCCTTCAAAGTCAGCATTAGGTCTCCAAGGTTCACTTTCATTGTACAGATTCTGGTAAAATTCCAGAATTTCCTTTCTTGATCAATGCTTTGTCCTCAATGGTTTCATCCCCTATCTTCAACCTGCCAATGATGTTGCTTCTTCTGTTGTAGTTGGCCATTCTTTGAAAGTACTTGGTGTTTTTGTCCCCTTCTTTTAGCCACAAGCACCTTGACTTCTGTCTCCAAGTGGTTTATTCAGCTGTTGCAATCTGCTGCAGCTCCACCTTCAGGTTGAAGGCTTTCAATTTTTCTTCTGGGGTTTGGATTCGCATCTCTGAAATTTGGTCCAGAATTCTTAGTTCATCAAGTGCCTTGTTTCTCCTAGCTTCAATCTTGCCAAAAGTTTCCTTATTCCAGTTGCTAATGTCTTTTTTAAGACTCTTTAGCTTCTGAATAAGGATGAAATCTGGAGTTCCCGCCACACTGTATGACAACCACCAACAGCTTTGCCCTACCATATGACAAATAAACAAGCTTCTACATCTTTGCAGCCAATCTACATGCAACAGCTAAAGGTCGTTGTCTCCTCTCATGCTCCATGCTAAGTTGCACCAACTTAAAACAATCTTCCTCCTCCTCATGCAAGTAGCAATATTCTAAAGGTGGGACAGCTCCATATAGGCTTAACTACTCATTTCATCCTATGACCGTAAGTTTAAAACCAAGGTAGTTCGCAAAACTTTGAACACCCTGTTTGTTCTTATATATCAGAACCAAGATACAGTTCTCCGCTTGTTTAGCATTTCCGTCCTTAAACATTGAATAACCTGGTTAGTCATACTATTCCAACCTCTTCACAGCACTTACAAACCTTATAAAGTATCATCTAGACAACAAGCTTTTTAACCATCATAATTTTCGGAGCATCTTTTACTTCAGCGGACCTTGTTCTTTTTTTATACATAACGGTGGTCCGGCCAACTTGTGTTCACCTCGACTATTTCACCGGATACCTGGTAACTCCTGTCAACACAACTGTCGGGTAACTCTGATCATCCAAGGCTTTAGACAACAAATAGAAATCACCTAGTGTTTTTGTCTTTGCTGCAATTTAAAATCTGATCTCTCATGGTTTTCACCCACTTAATTGACCACTAGATCATACCTTGGGTGTTCCACTAGAGCATATTCTAGCGTAGCTAAGGTATCTATCCCCGTGATTTGTGTTGATTAATTAATCAAAATAGTTTCTCTATTTCTCTTTGATCTCACTATCTCTTGTCAAAGCTTGACGGATACGTTCTTAATGAATTAAGTACGCACAAGTCTTTACCCTATTTCTCTGTTCTGCTAGCTTATGTTATTTTATCCTGTTCCCGTGTCCTATCTTTTAAGTACAAATAATCTAAGGCTTTATTTGGATGCATATATATATATATATATATATATATAAAAAACTGATGAGCTTCTACATTATTAAGATATAAGATTTGAGAGACCATAAAGATGGAAACAGAAAGAGAATGTTTGATTGATGACCATCGGCAACAGTGTAGAAAGAACTAAAATCAAATTCTGCGCAGTGACGGAAGATCCTAATTGAAACTAGCACTTCTTTCAACAACTGCCAAAGTGCTGACCATGAATGCATTCTGGTATCAGGAAAGCTAAAACCTGCTTAACACATCTTGTATAGGAACAATCATATCCCTCACCACATTGAAGCACGGAACTGTAACATGCACGAGCAAGAAAGTCAATATAAAATACACAGTTCATGTTTGTCTATGCCAGTATGCCTATACGAAAGATCTGCTAATCACAGGGTTAAGTCCCTTCTTTGACAATGAGCAGACCATACAAATTGCCAAAACTGCAAATGTTGTATTGATTCAGCTCTGTATATCTCAAGATAATATTCTTTCGCCTATCAACAACTAATCATGTAATAGTAGTTCTCTGTTCTGATGGTTGGCCAAGCAATATAAGAGAAGATGCAGATATGTGGCACTCAGAACAGAAAAGGTAAAATTGTTCCAAATAAAAGATACAGATCAAACATAGTACACTGACAGCAAACCTGTAAAGCAATTCTGAGACAGGCCTCTCTCATTGGAGGTCTCATCAAAATCAGGTTCCACACAGTACTGAGGCCTTGAGTGACTCGATCTCCACCATGTAACTCCTTCTCATCCTTTTCAGAACTACCAGGACAACAGAAGCTCTCTAACAACTTGAGAACAGAACTTGGTAAGTGAGGAGCTTCACCAAGCAATCTACTTAGAGATTTGTCAGAAGCTGGAAAAGAATCTCTAAGTGTTTCTGCCTGCAGGATTAACATATGCAGGAAATTAGAAGAATGCAAAGCATTTACCCACCAGGAAAAAGGATCATATACATACCACTGTAAGTAGAAATGTTTCATATACAGATGCAGCAGCTGTTGAAGAAATGAAATCCTGGTCTTCCTCTGCACGCCCATACAACCTGTAGAGGACACGCAATGTCAACTCGTGCCCCTAAAAACATTCAATGATTAGTAATCCTAACACAATTAAAAGGTACAAATATAAAATAAGAAAAATATTACTAATTCTTATGCTGCCGAGATATGATTGCCATAAAATATCAGAAGGCGATGCACAAAAGAGAGAAACTTAGTAGGTCAGGCAGAAGACAACAATCAACATGCTACCCCCAGAGAGACAGATATGTACCGATAAAAAGGACGAGCGAATTAAAAGAGAAACTCAGCAGGTATAATAGACACATTAGGACTACATGCTACACCTAGAGACACAGATATGTACCGATAAAAAGGACTAGCGAATTAGAAGAGAAACTCAGCAGGTATAATAGACACATTAGGGCCACAATCGCTAGCAAAAAACAGAACACCACCACTAACTACCACCTGGAAGGACTCATTAAGGGCAGTACATGCAATCAATAGCAACAGATGTAAGCAAACTCAAACAAGGAGCACTAAGTCTGTCCTCGCTCCATTCAGCAAGATTCAAAAAGTACTCAAATTCAGAACTCTTGTGATGGCTGAAGACAGAAGATAATAATCAACATACTGTGCTTCGCGACATGGAGAGATGTATTTGAGAGATTAATTAATAATAATTGAGAAGGAAAAGCAGAACTGATACATGCATCAGAGCCACTGACACTAGCACAAGCAAACAGAAAAGAGCAGCAAATGAAGTATGTGTTCAAACTCGACCCTCTTGTGATAGCTAGCAACCTAAACTCAGTGCAGCATATCTGGCTTAATTCAGAAGTCAGAAAGATAAATATTCTCACTTTTATAATGGTGGTTACGGAACCAGCTTGCGCGCACCTCGAATATTCCACCAGGTACCCGCTACCTCCAACCAACATACATACCGGGTAACTCTGCCCAAATATTCTCACACTCCACTCAGTAGTCTCACACTTTGCTCAATAGTGATAGCTAGCCCACCCAAACCTAATTTACCTTGTTTTAATATGCCTGAATTGCTTCTGTTAGTACCTTTTTTTATAACAGTGGTGTCTAGGGGAGCTTGCGCGCACCTCGACTAATTCCACAGGGTATTTGTCCACCAAGGCTTAAACAGGTAGGAAGAAATCACCTAGTATTTTTTGCTTCCACTGGGATTTGAACCTAAGACCTCATGGTTCTCAACCCACTTCATCGACAACTAGACCACACACCCTTGGGTGCGAATTACTTCTGTTAGTATTGAGCAGCTTACATGTCTGCACCAGGTTCTGGACTCCTAATTACTAGTGTCCCTCCCTCCCTCCCTCCCATGCATTATAGACAGACCATGATACCAACAGTGAGTACCATTCGCAAATTAAACATGTCCCACGATGTTACCTTACTTTAAAAAAAATAAAACATGCTCCACGTACAGCCACATTACTGGAGAGAAGGAAAAGGAAAATGAATATAATTGGCCGGAACAGCGCCTTGTTATAAATAGGCAAAAACTACAGCCAGCCGATCCATCAACTATACCTCAATCTAGCTAGGTTGGGGTTTTCTAGTCCTTTATATCCACTGGGCTCTATTCAGGTTCCTTTCATCTAGAAACCAAATGATGTCTTTTTAAGACAAATTAAGCGCTTTCCAAGACTCACTCCTCCACGGGCTGCTAGGTTAATCCCAACTGCTTGGTTCGCTTTTATGGAAGCTGCTCTATCATATCCTAATCTTAACTAAACATACATCGATTCTACAACTTAAGCAGGTTTTTGAAGAAATTCAAAGATATTTTTTTAAGTTTTTTCCTCTAAAAACCTTTTTAAAATGTTCTTAAAAGTTTCAGTGTAGAGTAATGACGCACAAATTATTGACTATTGGAACGAAATGGGTCCAAACTTAAATAAACAGTGAAGAGTCATATACTTGCGGTTGTTGTAAGAATAGCAGTGAGGCCCTTCTTCTACAGTTCTTCCTCCACATGATGAATGCCCACAAATCTTTATTTTAAAAAGATAAAATACAATTACTAAAGTACGTTTTCTTTTGCAAACTTCTCCAAAAGAAAAAAGATTTTTTTCGAAGTTATCTTAAATGGGCCTTAAATCATCTAAAGCAACTATGCACACGTGATACTGAGCTAACTCGGTCTGCTTCTATCACATTCAGTCTTCTCCTTGTCACCGACTCACCCTTATAGATCGATGAATCTAAAGATCTATGTAGTACATAGCCATACCATCTCACGCGAACTTTCCCTATTTCATTGTCTAAGTATGCTATTTGCACCCCGAGTGGGTGTGATGAGTTCTATCTTGCCCAATCTTGTATATTCGCAAATCCACCTTAAAATCCAAATTTCTATGATATCCATATTGTGCATAACATTGTTGGCCTCACAACCATTCTATAGAATTTGCCTTCCACCTTGTTAGGTGTTTCTACGTATAATAACACTAACATTCTTTCATCTAAATCATCGCATTTTAATTCTAAGTCACATCTGCATATAAATATCTCATTCTCCTGCATGATTGCACCAAAATATTTTGTATTGTCTGCACTTAGGCACCATAATTGAGTCCAATCTCACTTCACATTGGGGATACATGTGCATTGCGTATATTCTTACTCCTACTTATATTAAAGCCCTTAACAGGAGTGTTTCTCCATATTTTTTGTCATTCCGCCAACTACCTTGCTAATTTTATTAATGAACACAATATCATGCAAAGTAAATAACAGGATAATCAATTACCTCATGATTCATATAATCTGACAATATATGTGTTTGTAGAAATTTCCAAGGGTTTAGCTCCGAAGAAAACTACAGTTTAGAAATGAAAAACAATAGTTAAAATATGTTGTTCCCAATCATTAAATATATGCACTGGTAATAATCCTTGGGCAAATACCTCAACACCTAAATAGGCAAGAAGAGAAAAGCGGGTTTGAGAACCTCCAGCAACTGTAACTTGCTTATAAGCATCAATGACACGAGTGAAAGCTGACTTTTGTATATTATCCTTTTGTTCGTCAGGTAGGTGGATGACTGGAGCAGATATTTTGGGTAGAAGCAACTGCGGAGAAAGCCCAACAGAAGCTGTCGTTGATGAGATTACGCTGGTTACATCTACTACTGCTGCTTTTGGACTAAGCTCCTCAGACCTATCAGTTGAAATCGATGGAACTACCTCCAAAGATGACCTCACTAAACTAGACCCTTGTTCTTGGCTCCCATCCTCAAGTTCAGTAGGATCAACTGATGAAACAACTATGAGCTCTGATGATTCATCTTTGCGAACTACAGAATCTAGACCAGGTATGAAATCCTCAGAGTTTTCAATGTCAGCAACATCAGATTGCATTGCTGAGACATCATTCTCCATTAGTACAGGAGTACTTTTTGAAGAAAGAGGCTCAGTTACATATTCCGGTGCTTGTTCGCTTGCATAATTTAGGGCATCCGATGTAACATTAGTAGTGACAGAATCAAGGTGCTCTTCTCCTTCTTTAATTTGCTGCAACTGAAAAAATGTCTAACAAAGAAGCCCGTGAGTAATAAATTAAGAGCTTAAACAGAGAGATAAAAAGTCAATCAGAAACTCGCCACTCGAGGACCTTTACATATGCACCCCCTAAAAGGTGGAAAAGATAAAATAACATATATTGAGGAATTAGGAAAAGCATTTTAGACCTTCGGCTCGATGGAGACCAAATTTTGAGCATCTTTCTCGTCTTTCTCTGCTAACATACTGGACTGAGAAACGACGTCTGACAACAGTGATGACAATTGTTTAAAATCAGATTCAATTTCTGGCTTCAGAGGTGGCTCTTCATCATCATCAACTTTTGGCTGATTCGAAGGTAGATTTCTCATATTAGCCATCACAACATCAGCTAGTAAGTCAGCTGATATGCTAGAGATTAAAATATCTAATGATGCTGCAGCCTTTTCACCCTGGGCAACTAATGTACCAAACATTGCAACAAGTGGTTGCAAATGAACATTATCTCCATCTGATCTGGTTGTTATAGAACCTCCAGTTGAAACTCTCTCCTGGTTCGCACTTAGCTCTTGCTTTGGTTCCTTTAAGACAACAGGTGCCAATCGCATGCGCTTCTTAGAGAGATTATCATCTACCAGTTCAGCATTGTCTTCCACCCCTGATCTTTTCATTCCAGCAATGCTTTGTCCATTATCCGATGCTTTAACTGAAGGCTTTGACTCCTAAAGAAGTTAAGCGTTTTGAGGACAATGAACTTCAAAGCTAGAAAACAAACTAATCTTTGAGGACTATGAACTCTAAAGCATCTGCTAGTGTGATGCATTGTTTGCCATTGATAATAAACCAAGAGGGAAACTGAAAACAGGAACCTCTGGGATTGATGAAACATCCTTCAACTCTACGTGTCCATTATTCTGGGAATCGTGGCTTACAACTGGTTCTGCCTGAACTCCTGCTCTCTTTTCTCTGAGTGCACCTTCTAGTCTGTCCCGCCACTTCAGAACCCGAAAAGAAAAGACAAACAAGTTCATGATCAATTTTTGAGCCAACTGAACATTTTTCTGATACAGAGTCATTGTGGTCAGACCCAGCATGAGCAAAACTATTTGGCCAATCAAGGAAAGTATAGAAAGCCTATCGAATGCTACTTCAAAAGATGAAACAGATTACCGGTGCAGCTCCAGGGTGTGTACAATTCAAGCAAGAAACAAAGGCATTCTTCAAAGCATGGTATACCCCAGAAACATGCTTCTCATTGCCGTCGGAGCTTGAAGGATTCAGGCTAAGTAGAACTGGCAGAATACGACCATAAAAAGCCGGCCTTTTAGTCGCAATTGCTGAAAGACTGGGGATAAAGGAACAAGTTATACTTCATCAGAAAAAGGTAAAAGGAACAAATCATATAGAGGTTGTAGTACTAAAAATATGGATCTCCAAAATGCAAGTCCATTAACAAAGAAGAAAGATCATCACCAGTTAATGAGCACAATGATCATCAAGTTAGTAATTGATTTCACTGCAGGAAATCTAAGCTGATCAAGCAATAGACCCAAACTTTGACTTGCTTCAACAGACAAATCCCCAACATTTAATATTGGATGACCTCCACGAAGCCACGAAACATTGAATTGTTCAAACTTCCCTGAAAAAATAAAAATAAAAATTAATTTGGAGACACGACATTTGTAATGCATAAACAACTTACTTTAGAAGATATCACAAGTTATTTACTCACTTCACACTTTCAAAAACATTTAATACCTTCAATGTCCAAAGCAGGCGGTGGCTCCGAACTGACACTAGGATTTGGAGTGTAAAGTAGCACAACAGATTCCACAAACTTCAGCGCAAGCAATCTTCTTCCATCACTTGCAGGCTTAGGGTCATGTTTCAAAGAGTTAGTCCCAAAGCGGAGCTAGACTAATGTATCATATGGTTCTGACAAAACTATATACCTGAAATGCTACTGTGTATATCTCTTCCCTAAACTTCAGCACCCAGGCCCATGCTGATTCAAGAGAATCATCCAATTCACTTGAAAACAAGCCCTAAGAATGAGATAGCGATTTTGATGTTCAAGAAAATGTCAGTGTGCAAAGTTCTAGCAACAAAACTAGAGAAAAGATGCACTTTTACTAGTTAACAAAAAATAGGTATAATTATCGAAGTGATCAGTAATAATACCAATACTCATTGGAGGAATCATAGGGGAAATGGTTTTCATTCATGATGCTGGTTTACAATTGAAGGAACCACTCAAAGATGGTTTTACTACATAGATAAATGTTTATCTGTCAGTTTTATATGGATAGGATATTTATAGACGAAAAAGGAGAAAACACAGTGGAGGGAGCTAAGTTGGGTTTATAGGAAAAATTCATATTTAATCACAATGTCTCAAAACTGCATAGTCAGTCAAAGTAATGGTGAAGACATAAAGTGTCCAACTGCTTTGTTTACAAATTTATACACATGACGTACTATCCCTGTTCTTTTTATATATGACATTATTACTATTCATAAATCAACAGCTTATTGTAGACTAATTTCTTTTTATACAGCTTAAATGTTTCTAATTTGCATAAAAGTGAAATTTATAGTATTATATCAAGTAAATTTTCTCTGATTATACAAATTTTATTCCTGGAAAATCAATGGATTGATCAATTTGCAAATTCGGCGACTTGGCCCCTTTGTACATCAAACCATGTTATTCATTTTGGAACAGAGTGAGTAATAGCAATCATGGCATATTTGAATTCCAGGACTGAAGGTTAGGTCCAATATTGGTACCAGATCTTAGCCTAGAACTGTCATGCAAAATGGACTTGTAGGCTATTAAGTTGCGCGTAAGTACTAATCGAAGCATAATTTCTTTCCCCCAGCTTCTGTTGGAGAATGTAAGTGTCTGATCAATTACTCAACTACCCAAATTACTTGATCCAAAAAAAGATTTAAGGTGCTTCAAGCTGTTGCTGATAATGTCAATAGATACCATACATGATCCCGTTGTTATTCATAAGGCAGATAATTAATAATAAAGTTCATTGGTTAGAGAGGTGACTGTGAAAATAGACAACAAATTGCTTATGTAAGCATGATAACTGCCAATCCAATAAGCTAAAAACTTGCAGACAGTTGATCTCTGAAGATCTTAAATCTGGTCAAAAGAAATGACTCATTTGAAGTTCAGAATTCAGATCCGAAACAGTCAACTACCTGGATTGCAACTTTGACTAGAGTACACCGAAATATATCAATTCCACAAGTGATTGCTTGTCGAGCAACAGCTGGGGTATCATCCTTCAAGGCAGAGATCAACACGGGTACAATATCAGGTATGAATTCTCCGTGCTTGAATCCAATATAACCAACCATCCTGAACAAATAATGCATCTTTTCAATTTGCCTCCTCATGATATGGAGTTGTGAAATCCAGTAGATTGCAAAACACGCTTTAAAGACAGAAGCCTGCTTATTCGATTCTGAAAACTGTACTGGGTAAGACAGCACCCAAGAGAGCATGCCAAATGTATAATGAAAAGGAGCTCAGTTGAAATATAATGACCAAACTGGCAGGGGAAACTTCATGCTATGGTCAAGTGTCAATATGAGATAAAAGTAAACTCATAAGACAATTAAGCTGGCAGTGTAAAAGACATCTCATGAGGTCTTAAAAAGCATAACATACATGAGCAATAACCAGAATCTAATAATAACTAAGTATTTCAAGAATTTTACATTAAATAAGCACTAATGCTCTTACTTACTCTAACTAGAAATTTATCAAAAAATCCAGTGCAGCAAGTAAAAGACATTGAAGCATTCTACTGGGCATTGCTTTGCCTCAATAGCTAACATATATAGAATGGCAGCCTCATCTTTATCCCCTAGAACTAAACAAAAAAAAATCCATTTTTCTTGCTCCTCGGTTTTCACATTTTATAATCAACAGGGTCTTGTTATCAAAAAATAATCAACAGACTACCCAAGCCAGTTGAGACTTGCATATAAATCTGACTGTTCATCTCCTTATATTTGGACTCATTTATCTCCAGTACTCAACAATTTGCAGTTTGCTTTTTCTTTTTGATGATGCTAGTGTCCTCCCACCAGCATAGGGTACCAGGTAACTCCTCCACCTCATTGACCACTAGGTCACACCCTTGGTGCAATAATCTGCGGTTTCTAACATTAGAAGGTCTTTACATTTTCTACTTACATAAGAATCGTGCAAGAATTAACATAAAGCAAGAGACTGGCAGAAAACTGAAGAAAAAATCATATAAAAGATATAAAAGACACGAACTTTATTATGAGTACTATATAACTGTACTGGCATCAAATTACAAGGTACTGGACGAAATGCCAAAATTACATGTACTCCTTATATTGCAAACAAAGAGAGAGGCGCGTGAAGGAAACGTACTCAGCGGTTAATTTACGAACAGGGCTAAACCGATCGGATACGAGGTCAAGGAGAGAAGGGAGGAATTCAGAGAGCAACTGAGAATCGGCGCCGGAGAGTTCATTTTTTAACCGGCGCAAGCTGTGAAGCTTCGACGGAACATCGGAAGCGAACTTGGCAGCGTTGAGTAAACTCGCTACCCTTTCTCGTGAAATCGGAGACATCATTCCCACCATTGTTAAAAAGCAGAACCCTAGTTTTCGATGAACTTCAGTTGTTGTGCGAAAGCATTTGCTTGTGAAAAGCAATGAATTTAAAGGGAGAGGATTCGATGGTTTTGTACAGCCGGAATTTTTCCTCCGCCGGAGGTTTGCTCCCCGCTACTGTGTGACGGAGTGTGTCCTAAGCAGCATAGGGATTAGGATTCTTATTATAAATAAACTAGTATTCATGGAGTATAATTTTTTACAGGAAAAATATTAAGCATGTAAATAATGGTACTATTTAATAAATATTCATACATTCAAGTCTATCCAAATATTACCCAAAAAAAAAAAAGTCCATCCAAATATTATTTAAGTACTTGAAGAAATAAATAAAAAAGATAAGTTTGTATTTTTTAAAAATATTTCTCATATTTTTATTTTCTTCATGAAATAGTAGATATTATTATTATATAACCATGTCAACTGATAAATATTGGTACAATAATATAAAAATAGATGAGTAACAATATAATTAATAGGTTCAAAAGTTGTCTGATTTGATAGATATAAATCCCTTGGAGAACATTTTGACCGACCGAAAAACCTTACTGTGGTACACAAATTTATTTATATATTGTTCGTAATAATTGACATTGTTTGTGAGAATGCTGAAATCTAACGGTATTGTTGGATCAAATAGAAATTTTGAGAATAATAATTTTAATTAAGAAGATGACGGTGATGGAGGTAAGAGCAGTAGCTTTATTTTTTAGTTTATAAGAATGTATAAAATGTATTAATATTTTTGATTTTTTTCTACATTATATAACATGCAAATAGACTTTATTTTATTTTATTTTCAATATAAAGTTTTGATTTTTATATTTTTTACTTTGTCCAAAATATAAGTTCTTTTCTAATTTTTTATAAAATGTTTTACTATGTTGCTTGTAATTGTTTCAAATTTAAATTAGACTTTCCTTCTATGTTAAAATTCAAATTCTTAATTAAATAGTTATGAACAACACAGTGTATACTTTTTTCTTTAAAAAATTGAAATTAAAAAAAAATAATTTTTACCTAACTTAATTAATTTTGTCCTAAAATTACCAAGTCACTTTTTACTATGTTGTCACTTGATTTATCACAGTGTCTTTGCCTCTCCTATTATATATATAGATAAATTAGATCAAAAAGAATAGACGAAGCCATACAACAAATGCAATGCAATTTATAAATTTTATGGGTCGGTTTAATAATCTCCTTATTTGATACAAGATTATATAATAATAAATCATGATTAACAATTCTATGGTATTATTCTATCTCACTGAAGTGAGATAATAATCCAAGATAAAATGATACAATAACAAACACGCCCATCTTTTAAAATAATTCATATATCCTATTTTTAGTCCAATGAACTAAAAACTATCCAGTAAAAATTCATACACTAAACAATTTTGTTATTATTTAATTTTCATATTATAATTCCGAAATAATTTGTTCCCAACCAAATGAACCTTATAAGTTTATAAGTGGCAGCAAATCCGATTCAAATTCTTATAAGTCTTTACTTAATTTTTTCCACTTTGGAATTTCGTATTAGTTACATAAAGATTATCATTTCAAATTTTTACTTTTCCATACAAAGAACGATATGTATGACTTAACTCCTCTCATATAATAATTGTTGACTTGAGTATTATATATTTTGATGATTGACAAACGAACACATACATTAACTAGGTTTATGAACATTGTACACATATCATTGATAAGGAGCATGACTCCATACTTGAATAGAATTATGTCCAAGATAAGGAACAGCTACAGGTTACAGTTAACTAGAACTCTTCCATTGAGTAAGAGTAAAGCATAAGACTTTCAGTTACTCTTTATTCTACTAACTCTAAAAATATCATTGTTGTTCTCTTTTATACGTGATTGCACACATATTTAAGTAAAGCAAGAGTTGAGAGCAAAACAGCAACGCATTTTGTGAACAATTCATGTGAGATTCAATGGTGCGAACCTAAAGCTACATGAACCAAATTGAAGAATCAACTCATAAAGAATTTATGTGTATGTACTTAATTCTAGCTCAATTGTAGTATGAGCTTTTGAGTTGCATCTTTCATCTTTTTGTAGAAGCAATCGTCTTAGGTACTGGAGTTGTCTTATTCAAGTTAAAGTTAACTAGAAGTAATCACAACAACATGTGGTGTGTTGCTACAAGGGTTAGAGTTTAATCTTTAGGTTTGCAATAGTTTGTAGACTTTGTCTTGGCTCAGGGTGTAGTGAAGTATTTGGTGTTGGGAAGTAGGTTGTAATTTTTTCATGTTTTTGAGTTTTTCCTTTTTTTTACGTGAAAATTTTTGTGTTTTTCACTTTCTGCATTATTTATTGTGCAACTGTAGAATAGAAACTCATCAAAGAACCAGGTCCTTCGATAATCCAGTGCACGCGAAAAATGGACACCACACAAATCACCCTCATCCCCTTCTTGTTTGGTATTAAGGTATAAAACATTAGTAATCTCGATATAATCAATGTGTGTTCATCAAATTAGCTCATTACTTCAACTTCAAACTTGAAATATATACTTTGAAGTTTGAAATATATGTTTTAGGAGTTTATTCAAGTTTTCACTCGCAAAAATTCATTTTTGTTTTCATGTCTAAATACTATTTTTTAACTTCAAATCCTTTTTTTTCAAATCTCAACCGAACTATGATTGTGGTACACGTAGAAAATTCGTTGATACATATGTGTATTGAATAGTATTTTATCAAATTGTTAGAACTTTATTAAATAGATACCATTGAAGAATAACTCATTACTTTGTATAGTAGAAATTTCTTTCTTATATAAATCATTCTCTATCATAAAAGTATAAGTGAAGAGTAATATTTTGAAAAAAAATCTCTATATAACTAGGAAAAAAGTCCAAAATCATAGTAAAGAATGTTGTCGAAACTGTGTTAAAACAAACTGTTAGAAGAAACAGAAAACCTGTAAATGATATGAAATATTTCGAGTTCACAATTTCCTTGTGCGTCCTTGAGGAATTTTAACCCCCTCACAAGTTGTCAAGGTAATGGATTAAATCCTCCCAGGATGAAATGGAATAAACCTTCCTGCAACAGTGGCAATACAAATTGCAGGATACCAACGAAATCAAAGAACAGAGCAAAATCACACTTACGAATTAGAGAGAGAGACTGCGAAGTAGAATGCAGTATTTTTCAGAAGGAAATTCTCGATTTTCAATGAGTGAAAAGGAAGCCATGCCTCGGAATTTATAGGCAGTGTGATGTCTGTTCAGGAAGAGGTGTATGTTCATAAGGGGAAGGCAACGTTTGGATTATACGTTTCAGTTAATTCCGTTAATGAACTGACTGACATTTAATTAATTATTAATAAATAATTAATTAAATGACTTTTGTCCAAAAATAATCTTATCGATCGATCATTTTCCAAATCCAAATCCAAAGCCAAAGCCAAAGCCGAGCCAAGCGACGATGACAGCGCGAGGGTTCATTCTCTTCTACTCCTTTTAAGAGCTCTAAGAAGTGATTATATATTTATACACAAGTGTAGTTGTCTTTCACCAATGTGGTACAAAGTTCATGACAAAACTCAGTTAATTCAAATTTTCATTTCCCTCCATTTTGTTTTCCACCATTTTCCAATTCACATTCCTTGTCTTTATAGCCCAATGACTTTAAAGTCCAACAATCCCCCACATAAATGGGAATGTCTATAACAAGAATTATCATAGATGAAAGTTGTGTGATTTGCAAGTAAGGATTAATTGCATCTGGATAAGTAGGTTTCCTTTTGAACTTTCCGTAGTGAACATATGTCGGATATACTCGGTCAATCGGTAGATTTGATATCTTTGAACCGTAAAACTTTAGTGTATACCTAGACAACCATATGTCACACAACCAACCCTTAACCGTACTTTGGTTCTCATTGTTGTGTTCGTTTCAGCCATGAACACCGCCTGGTATCATAAGTGCGTAGAGAATTAGCCTTACAGCATTCTCATTGAAGCGGCTTCCACTTCACACTTACATAGGTGATTCCTAGACGTGTAATCCTTTAGATTATCACCACATCAAACTTAGGTAATCATTAAAGAACGTGTAAAGTTCTATCCTTGTTACTGAACATTGTCTTCATCACGAGAAGGGACCAAAGATTTTACTTTGACAATGTTGAACCGGTCAATCACAACTTTGTTTGAGCTCCTTGAACNACTCGGACATAGTCCCATTCTCTTAGATAATTTCTCAACTCCCTCTCTAGTTAGGCCTTTTGTAAGCGGACCCGCCACATTATCCTTTGATCTTACATAATCAATAGTGATAATTCCACTAGAAAGTAGTTGTCTAACGGTGTTATGTCTTCGCCGTATATGACGAGACTTTCCGTTATACATAACGCTCCCTGCCCTTCCTATTGCAGCCTCACTATCGCAATGTATGCATATAGGAGCCAAAGGTTTTGGCCAGAACGGAATGTCTTCTAAGAAGTTTCGAAGCCATTCAGCTTCTTCACCGGCCTTATCCAAAGCTATAAACTCTGATTCCATTGTAGAGCGAGCGATGCACGTCTGCTTGGAAGACTTCCAAGATACTGCTCCACTGCCAACAGTAAAGACATATCCACTTGTGGACTTTGTTTCTGTTGAGCCGGTTATCCAATTTGCATCACTATATCCTTCGATAACCGCAGGATATTTATTGTAGTGCAAAGCGTAATCTTGGGTATATTCCAAATATCCCAGAACTCGTTTCATTGCCACCCAGTGATGTTTGTTGGGATTATTTGTGAATCGACTAAGTTTACTTATTGCACAAGCTATATCAGGACGTGTACAATTCATGATATACATTAAGCTTCCCAGTACACGAGCATAATCCAATTGAGACGTACTTTTACCTTTATTCTTTACAAGATAATGGTTTAAGTCAATTGGAGTTTTTGCACTTCTAAATTCCAAGTATTTGAATTTTTCAAGTACCATTTTCACGTAATGTGATTGGGACAAAGCCAGACCCTGAGGAGTCCTCTGGATTTTAATTCCTAGAATTACATTGGCAACTCCTAAGTCTTTCATATCAAGCTTACTAGCAAGCATACGCTTAGTAGCTTTCGGCAATGTCTTTGCTCATTATTAGCATATCATCAACATATAAGCAAACAACGACTATATGACTTGGAATGTTCTTAATGTAAACACATTTATCACATTCATTAATCTTAAAGCCATTTGACAACATTGTTTGATCAAATTTCGCATGCCATAACTTGGGTGCTTGTTTTAGTTCGTAAAGGGACTTAACAAGTCGACACACCTTCTTTTCTTTTCCAGGAACCACAAATCCTTCAGGTTGGTTCATGTAAATTTCTTCCTCCAGATCACCATATAAAAAGGTTGTTCTTACAACCATTTGATGGATTTGAAGACCATACAAGGCGGCTAACGCTATTAGCATCCGAATGGATGTAATTCTTGTTAACGGCGTGTATGTGTCAAAATAGTCAAGACCTTCTCGCTGTCTAAATCCGTTGACAACAAGTCTTGCCTTGTATTTGTCAATAGTACCAGCATCTTTCATTTTCTTCTTGAAAATCCATTTAGAACCCAAAGTTTTGTTACCTGGAGGAAGATCAACCAATTCCCAAGTGTGGTTTCTCAATATGGATTCTATTTCACTATTGACAACCCCTTTCCAGTATTGTGCTTCTGAGGAAGACATTTCTTCCTTGAAGGTTCGAGGCTCATTTTCTAGCAGGAAAGTCAGAAAATCTGGACCGAATGAAGTAGATGTCCTTTGACGTTTACTTCTTCTCGGATTTTCTTCATTAGGCATACCATCTGTTGTTTTCTCCCAATGTCGTTTTGACTTTTGGTAGGACAATTCACTTTCCTTTTTATATGGATAAATAGTTTCAAAGAATTCAGCATTATCTGATTCTATTACCGTATTAACGTGGATCTCAGGATTTTCTGATTTATGAACCAGAAAACGATATGCCTTGCTATTGGTTACATATCCAATAAATACATAATCAACCGTGTTTGATCCTATCTTCACCCTTTTAGACTTAGGAACCTATACTTTAGCTAAACACCCCCACACTTTGGAATATTTCAAGCTGGGTTTCCTTCCTTTCCATTTTTCGTACGGGATGGACTGTGTTTTACTGTAGGGTACACAGTTGATTATTCGGTTTGCTGTAAGTATAGCTTCCCCCCACAAGTTCTGTGGTAAACCAGAACTTATCAACAAGGTATTCATCATCTCCGTTAATGTTTGATTCTTTCTTTCCGTAATTCCGTTAGATTGAGGAGAGTATGGGGCAGTTATTTGGTGAATAATGTCATGTTCCAAACATATTTGTTCAAGAGGAGATTCAAATTCTCCACCCCTATCACTTCTTATCATTTTGATCTTTTTGTTAAGTTGTGTTTCAACTTCATTCTTGTATTGCTTGAATGCATCAATTGCTTCATCTTTACTACTAAGTAAGTAAACATAGCAATATCTCGTACTATCGTCAATAAAAGTGATGAAGTACTTTTTCCCATTGCGAGATGGCGTTGATTTCATGTCGCAAATATCTGTGTGAATTAAATCTAAAGGACTTGAATTCCTTTCGACAGACTTATATGGATGCTTAGCATACTTTGATTCCACACAGATTTGACATTTTGAGTTAATGCAATCAAATTTTGGCAATACTTCCAAATTAATCATTTTCCGTAATGTTTTGAAGTTGACGTGGCCTAAGCGTGCATGCCATAAAGTGTTTGACTCAACTAAGTAAGAAGAAGCTTCAACTTTATTGATAGGAATAGCTATTACATTTAGCTTAAAAAGGCCCTCATTCAGGTAACCTTTGCCTACATACATATCATTCTTACTTAAAACAACACTATTGGAAACAAATACACACTTAAATCCATTTTTGACAAGAAGTGCTGTAGATACTAAATTCTTGCGAATTTCTGGAACATGGAGAACTTGATTTAAAGTCACAATTTTTCCGGATGTCATCTTCAATGCAATCTTGCCAATTCCCTCGATTTTGGCCGTAGATGAATTTCCCATGAAAAGAGTTTGTTCGGGTCCTGCAGGAGCATAAGAAGAGAATAAATCCTTGTTTGCACAAATATGGCGGGTGGCACCAGAATCAATCCACCACTCTCTTGGATTTCCTACCAAGTTGCATTCAGACAACATGGCACACAAGTCCTCCACTTCAACCACATTTGCTTGATTCTTCTTCTTTTGTAACTCTTTCTTTGGAGCGCGACAATCTATGGCCGTATGCCCTAGCTTTCCACAGTTGTGACAACTACCTTTGAACTTTTTCTTGTTCGGGTAGTTCTTTGGTCCAGATGCCTTCTTTCTTTTCCTTTTATTTTTCGGTGCTTCCTCAACAATGTTAGCTCCCATTATTGCCGAGTAGCCACGTGACTTCTTTTCAGCATTTTTGTTGTCTTCTTCTATCCTTAGACGAACAATTAGATCCTCAAGTGCCATCTCTTTGCGCTTGTGCTTCAAGTAGTTCTTAAAGTCCTTCCATAAAGGAGGTAACTTTTCAATGAAGGCAGCAACTTGAAACGCCTCATTTATGACCATACCTTCAACAACAAATTTATAATTAATAACACTATTAATATTATTAATAAAATTATTGACTCGGGTCATACCTTCAGCAAGGAGGTCATGCACGATGACTTGTAATTCTTGGACTTGAGTGATGACCGACCTAGTGTCAATCATTTTAAAATCCAAAAAATTTACAGCAACGAACTTCTTAAGTACAATATCCTCGGTCTTGTACTTTTTCTCAAGAGCGTTCCATAATTCTTTTGAAGTATCTATGACACTATAAACATTATACAAGCCATCCTCCAAACTTAAGATGTAGTTTCTGCATAGGAAGAAATCAGAGTGTTTCCATGCTTCAATAACCACAAATCGTTCAGCCTCAGGAGTATCTTCTCCAATGACTGGAACATCCTCCTNTAATAGCATCTTCATCTGCCAACTTTTGAAGTCTGTACCGGAAAATTTTCCGGGTTTTTCTGTCGGTGCCATCGTATGTGCTGGTCTTGACGAAGCAACAACACTCGATGAAGCACCCGTTCCAGCAACATTTCCATTAATTTGGTTTTCATTCGTCATGTTTCTGTAGAGTTGGAAACAAACAGAACTTCGTTAAATCAGTGAAGTTTNCATTCTGGTAAAGTTTTGATATACTTTAAACCAGACAAAATAGTTATTAGAGTAGAAATCACAAAGGCTTTAGTCTCCAAACCAGTATACAAAATATAGATAACAGTTCAATATAAATTTCAACACAGAAACGTTAAATAAAATTCCTTAAGCTTGTTGTCGAAACTGTGTTAAAACAAACTGTTAGAAGAAATAGAAAATCTGTAAATGATATGAAATATTCCAAGTCCACAATTTCCTTGTGCGTCATTAAGGAATTTTAACCCCCTCACAAATTGCCAAGGTAATGGATTAAATCCTCCCAGGATGAAACGGAATAAACCTCTGTTCAGGAAGAGGTGTTTGTTCAAAAGGGAAAGGCAGTGTTTGGATTATACATTTCAGTTAATTCCGTTAATGAACTGACTGACATTTAATTAATTCTTAAATAATAAATTAAATAACTTTTGTCCAAAAATAATCTTACCGATCGATCATTTTCCAAATCCAAAGCCAAAGCCGAAGCCGAGCGACGACGACAACGCGATGGTTCATTCTTTTCAACTCCTTTTAAGAGCTCTAAGAAGTGATTCTATATTTATACACACAAGTGTAGTTGTTTTTCACCAGTGTAGTACAAAGTTCATGCCAAAACTCACTTGATTCAAATTTTCATTTCCCTCCATTTTATTTTCCACCATTTTTCAATTCACACCCCTTGTCTTTAAAGCCTAATGGCTTTAAAGTCCAACAAAGAATGGGGAAAAGTTGAGAGTGTTTGTATCATCAAATGTAAACCGCGTTCAATAAATACAACTTATATATAGCATTTCATAAATAGGCTTATAAATTTGACTTATAGCATCTATCTATATATTATTAAAAATCAAGTAAAAAGGCACCACATTAAGCCAAGTAGCAGCCTAGATAAGAGTCATGTGGCATGAGTAGTTATAATTAGTTGTTGGTTACTGTTTTTGAATTTAAATATCTATAAGAAATGAAAATAAAAAATGAAAAACTACCCTTTCAAATTGGGGAGTAGTTTATCCTAATATAGTTGTGTGTGTGTGTGTATATATATAAGAGAAGTAAAATAATTATATGGTGCCAAGTAGCATAACCATAAGATGACAAATTATTCAATGATTATATAAGTCTCTTTAATTTAATAGGGATTTATTATTAAAATTCACATAATATTATTAAGAAAAATAGAATAAAATTTAAAATAACAAATAATTCTAGAGTAATGAAATATACATCTTCTATTATATTACAAAAGAAAGTAGCATACAGAAATATTAAACAAAGTAATACGCTAATAAAAATTCTATTAGTAATGCAATAATACTAAATATTAAGTAATATACTAAAGAAAAATACAAAATAAAAACGTTATTCGATGTCTGTATAAGTCCCTTTAATTTAATAGAGATTATATTCATTACAATTCAGATAATATTATTGATAACAACAGAATAAAAGTTGAAATTAATATTATTTCAAAAGTAATAAAACATATATCTTCTATTATATTACAAAAATAAAGTATTACACAAAAATATTAACAAAGTAATATGCTAATAAAAAATTCTATTAACATTGCAATTATACTGAATATTGGATAATATAATAAAGAAAAATACATAACAAAAAAGATATTCGATGACTATATAAGTCCATGTAATTTAATGGAGATTTTATTCATTAAAATCAGACAATATTATTGAGAACAATAGAATAAAATTTAAATCAAAAAATTATTTCAAGAGTAATAAAATATACGTCTTCTATTATATTACAAAAAGAAAGCAACACACAAAAATATTAAACAAAGTAATATGCTAAAAAAAATTATATTAACAATGTAATAATACTAAATATTGGATAATATAATAAAGAAAAATGCATAACAAAAAAGTTATTTGATGCCTATATAAGTCCCTTTAATTTAATAGATATTTTATTCATTAAAATTCAGATAATATTATTGAGAACAACATAATAAAATTTAAAATAAGAAAATATTTCTAGAGTAATAACATATATATCTTCTCTTATATTACAAAAAGAAAGCGAGGAGACACAAATACTAAACAAAATAATATGCTAATAAAAATTTCTATTAACAATGTAATAATACTAAATATTGGATAATATAATAAAGAAAATTTTTGAACAAAAGAAGTTAATCAGTGACTATATAAGTCCATTTAATTTAATAGAGATTTTATTATTGGGTATATCGTATTGACAAATAAGATAGATAATTAAAATTTATTTAAGCAATAAGATCTAATATGGTCAAACAAGCCCGATCACAATTTAATTTAATCAATAATTTTTAATATTGACCTCGCGTCGTGCAGGTACTATTGCTAGTGTAATGTTAACAACTTGCGTCAATTCTTCATGTTATGCTTTATCCCCAAGTCGAATGGGAGCCTTGGGGCAATGTCAAAGTTGTCTCCATGTGACCTATAGGTCACGAGCGAGCCGTGAAATCGATTCATGATGCTTGTGTTTAGGTAGACTGTCTACATCACAACTCCTTGGGGCGCGACCCTGTGTAAAATGCACGATGCTTTGTGTACTGAGTTGTCCGTTTTTATGATTTTGTATTAAAAAAAAGCATAAAAAACAACACTCTACTAGAGTCAACATTGAGGAGATGCTGGATGCCCCAGTTAAGAGGTGCGAGAGGTTGCACATAGTGGGTTTAAGGAGGGTAGAGGAAT
>ML425937.1:624-25554 GCA_005239525.1 Nicotiana knightiana
TTGTGATATTAATATAGTTTTGATTGGTTGTTTAATCTATATTTGTTCAACTACGTCCTTGTTGTAGTTCATTGAATGGCCATCAATGAGCTGTGCCTATTTAGTATGCATCTACTTGAGAGAGAGTGCATATTTAGGTAATTGTTTGAACAACACCACTCCCAGAGTATAGACGAAAGTCATAACCGAGGGTTTAGAAGTTGGATTAGAAATAACGATACTTCGGGTGCAATCTAAAGTGAACTGTAATGCAATTTAGCTAGCGTAACTTGAGAGAGTACGACTAGTAAATTATCATAATTACTTGAGAGAGATTTATGGTAGATAGAATGTTCATGATTGATATAAAGAATTAGTCAAGTTATAGGAAATATCTGAGAAGTAGGTTCACCAACGGGGGATACCATAACCTTAGACCTTTATTATAATTATTTAAATCATATTGTTAGTCATTGTTAGTTTATCATTATTGCCAGTAGTAATAATAATACATCACCAATTGATATTCAAAAGTCTAGAGAAAACTGATTAAGTAAAAGTTTTATATTCTGAAGGCTTGATTGATACGTAAATTCCCTGTGGGATCGACTCTGGGCGTAATACCCCGGATTATATTTGCAACGCCCGCTTAGTCTTTTATAAGACATAGTTGAGCGTGATCAACTACTGATTCAAAATCTTCGCGAACGCGACTTACATTTTGCGATCGCTTGAAGAATTCTCCAACTCCCCGCTGCCAAATCTCAACACTTCGCGGCCGCAGTTCCTCATATGTGAACCCGGACAGTAACCCACACGACCCTATGCAAAAACAGCCACTCTATCGCTCCACGATGAAGAAAACTCGCCAATTCCAAATTTCCTCTACGCGATCGCATACCCGCGATCGCGAAGGATAATCGAGGCACCAGAAACAAGTAGCAACCAGCAATGAGAACATGAAGAAAAATGATCTGAATTCAATCTGAAACACGCCCGAGCCCCTCGGGACTCCGTCCAAGTATACCAACAAGTCTTGAAACACACGGACTTACTCAAGGTCTCAAGTTACACATAGCAACACCAAAACAACGAATCGCACATCAATTCGAAGTTGATGAACTTTGAACTTTTCAACTTCCAGATCTCTTGCCGGAACATAGCAAATCATCCTGGAATGAATCCAAATTTTGCACACAAGTCCCAAATGACATCACAAAGTTATTCCAACTCCCAAACTACAATCCGAATCTGATATCCTCAAAGTCAACTCTTGGTCAAACTTATGAACTTTCCAAGCCTTCAAATTTCCAACTTTCGCCAATTTGTGCCGAAACCTTCTAGAAATATCCAAATGCAAATCCAGACATGCACCCGAGTCCGAAATCACCATTCGGACCTAACGGAACCACCAAAACTCCATTCCGAGGTAAAATTTACAAAAGTCAAACTTGGTCAACTCTTCCAACTTAAAGCTTCCTAGTCGAGAATCATTCTTCCAAATCAATTCCGAATAACCTGAAAACCAAAACTGACGATTCATACAAGTCATAATACATCATATGGAGCTATCATGCCCTCAAACTACCGAGCAAAGTGCAAATGCTCAAAACCACCGGTCGAATCGTTACACAAATTTATGTAGATACAGAGACGATTGTATTCTCGCTGGCGATCAAGTATGTTTCCCATTTAGATTTTTTTTTTCATTGACTATCTTTGATTTACTACTCCCTCCATTTCAATTTATGTGAACCTATTTCTTTTTTGGTCCGTGCCAAAAAAAATGACCTATTTTTCTATTTCGAAACAATTTACCTTTATACAATGATTATAGTCACACAAAATATATGTGCCCCATTTTGCACTACAAGTTCAAAAATCTTCTCTCTTTTGTTAAACTTCACGCTCAGTCAAATGAGTTCACATAAATTAAAACGGAGGGAGTATTATTTAGTTCTTAGTTGTTGGCCTTTTTAATAATGCAGATGGACTCATGGATGTTCTTGCGGTCACGTCAAGCGGCACACATTCTCTGATGTTGGAATACAAAATTGAAAAACATTTTTGTTCCTTTTGGAGAAATTAAGATATATTAAGGAACTAATATTTTACGGTATTGTAAAGTTTTTTTCTTTAATAGGAGAAAAGATACAGACGGATGTTCTTAAATCTTTGGAGATCAGCGTAGAAAATAAAATTAACTTGTAATTTTTTGTTTCTTTCTTGCTTTTGTTCTTTTGGTCTTATCTATTTAATCTTTTGCTTAGTTCTTTTCTAAATGGTTATTATGTTGTCTTTGTGTAGGTGCGTGACACTTTGGTTATAAGATTTTGCACGCTTGGGGTTAACTTCGAGTACGAAGTTATAAAATTAGCTATATTATTCTATTAACATCGTCTGTTTCTCATATAAAATACTCTTCCTTCCAATAAATTAGATGTATTTAAAACTTTCCATTGCTCAAAGACCATTGCCGCACATAACAAAGTTAGAAGGATATTTTATGATTATTTGTCTGCCCAAATTTATGCCTGAATCATGAATTCCTTCGGTAATTCAGATTTTTCTTTTATAATTTAAATTTGCTTGAGTTGTATGTCTCTATCACTTTTTAGATAACACAACTAAAATTATTAGATTTTGTCACATGAAAGCTTACTTGTCTTTTAGCATAGAAAGCTTTACTTGATACACTTGAAGAGAAGTGATTAAAGGTTTGAGTTAATTATTCATTCCAACTAAAATAAAGGTTATAAGTTACAACTGCGACTACAAAATTTGAATCATATACATGTATGAGTCAATTCTTATACATGATATCTAATAATGTCTTAATGTTAAAATTTCATTGACTATCATGTGTAAGAATCATGACATGTAAGCTTTTGTAATAATTGCTATAGGATAACATGCAATACAATTAAAAAAGAAAGTAATGTCATGGAAGGTAAGAGCGACTACCGCTGTTTCCTCTGTTGTTAATGTATCTTAATCTAAAGAAATATGAATTTGATATATCAGAATAATTAAATATTATAATTACATGGCGTGACTAGATGTTTTGGATACTTGTTCTGTTATTAAGTGTTGTTGCATTGTTTAAGTGATTTTACAACTTTTATCATAAATTTCAAAATGTTTAGTTCCATTGTTCTTAGATTATTACCAAAATTTTATTACTGAGTTGGTTTGAATTATTATTTTTTATTTAAGGAATTGATTGTTAAATTTCATAAATATCCAGTAACAAGTAATTTTAGAACATTTACGCAATTAAGTGTTTAGCACTATTGATAAGATATTTTGTGCATCACACGGACCTAGAGACTAGTTATATTAAAAATGGAAAGCCCAAAATTTAAAAGTAAATTAAATAACTACCCTTCTAAATAATAATTTAAATATATTAATTACAAAATAAAATTAAAACAAAAATAAACTTAAGCGAAGTGGCCGTAACTATTGAAAGGAAAAAGCACCACTTCAGTTTTTGCTTTCACCTAACATACACCTAATTCCGATTGAGTGATTCTCTATAACTAAAATATCCTTCATAACCTTTATTAACAATCACAACTCTTAGGAAAGGAAAACTGATACCTACACTGTTAAATACATGGACACCTTTGTTAGCGACTTCACGTTTAGACTTTAACAAGTTGCATTTACTTGCACATGTAGGAGAATGGTTGCAAAGTGTGTTTACCCTAAAATTTGAGTAACAATTAAATTTATATTGTGGTCTTAAAGATATGCGATTTAGTCCGATACTAATTGATAAACAAGAAAATAAATGGATAAGTTAGGTGAACAAGTTAAATCAAACCAGTGTATGAGCGCCTCAACCTCGAGCTACGACGACCTCGAGGAATACTAGTATGAACAATAAAGTAAAGGAAGGATAATAAAGCTAAGAAAAAATTCTAATGAGAGATGAGCGAAAAAAGTAAGTGTTTATATTCTTTGCCAATGATTGATGATCTTTACAAATGAATGGGCTTCCCTTTATATAATAGAGAGTCCCAAATAAGGTACATTTCTATTTCTAGTAAGGAATCTAATTTATACAGCTGTCTAACCGTCTAGTACAAATTGGTACAAATTCTTTTTTGGAATTTACGCCTTGATCTTTGTGCCATTGCAAGAATCCCGCCCATTCTGTTACAAACCTATAACGGCACTATCTCGGGGTAGGTCATGCCCGGTATCCATCGTGCACTTCCACCTTCGAGCCTTGTATTCTATTATCTGGTTCGAGCTCGACCTACTGGGCTTGCCTGGTCCATTCTGCACTCGGGCTCGGAGCGACCCCTCGATCCTATGAAATCGGTCGTACCTGATTTTTACCCTATACCGATAGTCCCCGCGTTTCTTAGAATAGACTGATAAGAAATGTTTTGAGTCTCGAATTTTCGGAGTACCTGATAATGACATCATCCTTGTGATGTAAGCGTTCGAAGTGATAGAAACGTCCTGTCGGTATGTTTCCCCAAAACATTAAATGTTTGATAATGGTGGTCGGCCACTAGTAGCGCTGAAACGTCACCACTCTTCTATAAATATAGGGTTCCTCCTCTCATTAAGAACATTTACTTCCCTTTCGCAACTTCTCTGATCTCCTCTTCTCATCACCTCTTTCTCTTTCGCCACTAACTTCTCCTCCCTCTTAGTTCCAAAACTTGTCAAATCTCATCTCTTTCCGCTTTTTTCTACCGGAAATAATGGCTAAAACTTCAAAAACCATTCCTCAAAAAGAGGGAATTTCCTCTTCCTCTTCCCGTCCGACCGGCGGCAAGCCGTCGGTCCTTCACGAGATCGTTCCTGGTGGTTGCACCTTAAATAAAGATTTCATCGTCGAAAATCCACCCGATGTTCCTGGTCGATGTGAGCATGCTTCAAGGTACATTTGTTCGATAACAGAGAATCACCTCGAGGTCATGAAAAAGGATTGTGGCTGGGGGAATGGGGTCATGGTACAGATCCCTACCCGCGAGCAGAGCATTACCACCCACGTGGAGGGGTTTTTAAGTGTGTACACTTACCCCTTCACGCTAGGTCCCCTCGATTCAATCGTGATCGATTTTTACAAAAGATACAAAGTAACCCTTGGTCAAATCCATCCATCTTTCTGGAGAATAGTGATCATTATTCGCTACTTCTCCAGCAAGGCCGAGGGGCTCGAGTTCACCCTTAGCCACCTTATCCGCTTGTACCAGCCTCAACGCTTCTGAGGGTTGATCAAACTCCAACGCCGGTCGACCAAATCTTTCTTTGCCCGAAACAATGAGGATAAAGATCAAGGCTGTATGATCCGGTTCATTCGAGTGAGGACCATCAATATCATCCCTGAGGATCAAATGTCGTTCCCCGAAAAGTGGAACTTCGACCGCAACTGGAGTTTGTTTCCTCAGTAATTTTCTATACTTTGACTATTCTTTGCATGCTGTTCTTATTTTTATTTGCAGCGGTTCCTTGGATGCCCTATGCGACCTCCTCGTCGATAAACACAAATGGCATGATTTGTCGAAGGGCAAATGGGAATCCAAACACCACGGTAAAATCCTGGTACTTTCTTCTTTATCTGAAACACTTCCTTTCTAATACTTAGTTTTTATTTATGCAGTCATTGGAGATTTCTCCGAAATGAGGTCGGACCCTCCCGGGGAGAATATGGAGTCCCCGATTTCAAAGTCGAAGAAGGGCAATAAGAGAAAAAGGGATTCGAAGCCCGAAGACGCTCAAAATAAAGTGGGGCCTGCTCGGAGACGCAGGAAGAGCGTCACTCATGTGGACATAGACTCAGTCCACCAGTTCATGGATGATGAAAACAATGAGGTCGAGGATTCGCATCTAGTGACCCGAACCAAAAAGCCAGTCGAGGCCGCCAAACCCACTGAAACTGAGATCATGCCTTGTGATGAAGGGAACTCGAAGGAAGATAAGGGAAAATACCCCGAGTCGCCCAATGTTGTGGTCGTTTCTCAACCTTCAGTAAGCACGCCAAATGGGGAAGGTTCCGAAGCCCCTACGATCGAACAGAGTGCCTCGGGGGACCTCCCAGAGGCCATGACAATAGGTCACTCCCCATCGCTTCCGGCTTACTCCGAGGACGCCATTAGAGAAGCCCGGGCCCTGAAAACACCTGACTCGGGCGGAGTCCCTGGTGAGGACGATCCTTTCCAGAGTTGCTTCACTGGAGTTGATGATTCCAACCTCGTCGATGCATCTTCGACCTTCGAAGAGGCCAAACGTCTCTTCTCTAAGGTAAGCCTTAACTCTTACCGTTGCAATTTCCTGTTTCCCGCCTTACTTTAACTAATAACTTCTTTTCTTTGTAGGATTTTTCTAAGTTTAAGGCCGAGCTGAGCCAGTGTGAGGTCGAGCTGAATAAATCCTTGGGTGAAGGGAAGGCCCTGAGGCTCCTTTGTAATAAAAAGGAGGAAAAGATCAAAGATCTTCGGGCATAGTTAACCAAAGCTTGAGAATATGAGGCTGAGCTGGACAAGCAAGTAACTATTGTTTTTAAAGACTATGGCCCTCTAGTCCCAACTATGGAAGCCAATACTTTGATGTCTCAGCTGTAGCAAAAGGTGGAGATGATGGGGAAGCTTCGAGGCGAGGTTGAACGTGTTAATGCTGACTGCAACCAATTGAAGGAAAAGATGGACCGCCTTGCTGCAGGGAAGGAAGCTGCACTACCCAAACTGGCAGTGGCCAAAACGCAGCTCAGGAATGTCAAAGAGAGCAGTTCGGCCCAGGCCAAAAATATCGCCGAGCTCGAGGCCAAACATGCCAAAACCGAAGCCGAGGTTGCTGAAGCCAGGGCCGAGGTCAAGAAGACTCAGATCACGGCTGATAAAATTGTTGTCGTGTATTTAAGGGACACCGAAGCTTCTCAAACGGAGCTGAGGGAAGCTGTCGACCGATAAAAGCGAAGCAATGACTTGGCCAGGTGCGAATCTCGGAGAGAGACTCTCGAGGAGATTCACGCTAGAGGCTTCGACCTCACTAAAGATATTTCCCAAGTAAAAGCGGATGAAGCCGATGCCAGGTTTCGTATCTCCTCCGATGATGATGATGACGATGGAGAAGGCAACCAAGGTGGGTCTGATAATAAAGAGGGGCCCGAAGCAGAACCCACTCCCGATGAAGAAGCTGCCCCCGAGGGAGAAGTCATTCCCGAAGGAGAAGCTGCTCCCGAAAGAGGAGTTTCTCCCGAGGTGTAGATAGGTATTTTTTCCTTCCATTTTGTCTTTTCTCTTTTGTTGAACCCTTGTACATATCACTTTTTTGAATATATAAAAGAAGAAATTTCTTTGAATGCCTTCTCAATATTTATTTACAATTTTTTCGCAATAATTTCATTCTTCGAATGGTGTATTCGAGATTCTGCCTCAGATGGTTCCTTTGAAGTAGTTGTGGTTGAGTTCGAATAAGGTTCAAACCTTCGGGGCATATACCCTTTATGTCGAATGACAGGTCTTCGAGCCATGATCAAAATGCTTGTTTAGGCTCGGGGTAATCGAACACTTGGGTTCGGATGGGGTGAGAACGAAGTCTCGAACCATTAGTGTATCGGCCCTTAGGATCTTTTATCTTCGGCCGTTATGGCCTGTAAGAGATGGCTATTTATTTCCCCTTTTTCGGCTAAAACGAATTAGTGAAAATTTTTATGTTTGTGCCTTGGCACGCATCTTTTACCCATTGGGTCTTTTCGAGGGTTTAGTGTCGATCGGAACCCTTTTTGTTTCTAATGCCTTAGCACAAGTTTGTGTGTAAGTAGTTTCGATACCTCTTGAGGTTTTTTCGAGGGATGATTTTATCTAAGCCCTTTGATTATTTTGTCGAGGGTAGCCTTTATTTAACCAATTTTTCGAAGTATTTAAAGGCCTTTAGTTCATAGCGGAAGTCGTACTTCTCCGAACTGCATCATTTAGGCCGTTTCCTTTTCATATGACCGTAGTCTTTAATATGGCCGTAGCCTTCAAGCATGTCTCTTGGACATATTTCCCGATAGCATTTCGAACTTGTTCGAAATGTTAGTCCCCGAGTGTGATGGCCTTGGCCTTTACGTCGAGGGATTCCTTTTTGAGGTCTTACGAGTTCGAGTTTATATAAATCTAATGTGTTGACTGCCGATGACAGTCCCCGAGTAGCCAAGGTGTACTTGTGTTTTGGCTCTTGATCCTTTTCTCATATAGAATCATAAGTATGGAGCTCATATAGTAGCGAATTTCTTCAAGACACAAAGTGTTTAATATAGAAAGGATGCTTCTTTAAATAACTCATATATGCGTACATGTTTTTCCGTCAGGGCTCAGTTATTCTATATGGACACGGTTCCTTTGACCGTTTGTCCCATTACAAAGTTTTCCTATCGAGACCCTCTTAGGCGTTAAGTATTTTCCTTGAAATGTTAGTCCCCGAGGGTGATTCCCCCTAGTATTCGAGGTTGATTGAAAAGAAGCCTTGAATACTGTTGAATTCCCCTTAGGTAGCACATAGTTGTTGCCTCGTTAAAAACCTCGCCGGAAAAACCCATTTGGGATAAAACTCGATCTAAGGAAAAAAGAGGGCAACGCATGCTTTAAAACCTAAGGTCTTCGCGTAGAAGGGTGTCTCAACGTCTTCGATCGAACACCTGCAATGAGTTAGTCTCGAATACAAATGGAAAAAGGAGAAGATCATACCTTAGCAATAATATCATTTGAGCAGTGATACATTCCAATTGATTGGAAATTGTTCGCCTTCCATCGTGCTAAGTCTGTAAGATCCTTTTCCGACGACTCTGATGACTCGATATGGTCCTTCCCAATTTGGGCCTAGTTTCCCTTCATTCGGGTCTCGAGTATTGAGGGTGACTTTCCTTAGAACTAAGTCCCTGACTCCAAAGTGACGAAGATTGTCCTCATGTTATAATACCTCTTGATCCTTTGCTTTTTTGCGGCCATTCGAACAAGCGCAACTTCTCGTTTTTCATCCAATAGTTCGAGGCTAGTGTTCATAGCCTCGTGATTTGATTCCTCGGTTGCATGCTGAAACATAATGCTAGGTTCCCCGACCTCGACTGGAATTAATGCTTCGGAACCATACACCAAAGAGAACGGAGTTGCTCCTGTGCTAGACTTTGATGTCGTTCAATATGCCCAAAGGACCTCAGGTAAAACCTCTCTCCATTTCCCCTTAGCGTCACTCAACTTTTTCTTCAAGTTCTGAATAATAGCCTTGTTTGTGGACTCGACCTGGCCGTTTGCGCTTGGGTTATATGGCGTCGATAAGATCCTCTTTACTTTTTGTTCTTCGAGGAACTTTGTTACCTTGCTGCCGATGAATTGTTTCCCGTTATCGCATACGATTTCAGCGGGTGTCCCGAACCGACACACGATGTGATCCCATATGAAGTCTATGACTTCTTTTTCTCTTACTTTCTCGAAGACCTGCGCTTCCACCCATTTGGAAAAGTAGTCAGTCATAAACAAAATAAATTTAGCTTTACCTGATGCCGTTGGCAGGGGGCCGACGATGTCCATCCCCCATTTCATGAATGGCCACGGGGATAGGACTGAATGGAGTTATTCACCGGGCTGATAGATCATCGGTGCAAACCTTTGGCATTTGTCACATTTTCGAACAAACCCCTTAGTGTCTTTCTCCATGCTATCCCAGTAATACCCAACTCTAATCATTTTGTGAATCAAAGAGTCAGCACCGGAGTGGTTCCCACAAGTGCCTTCGTGGATTTCTCGTAAAACATAATCGGTGTCCCCCGGTACTAAGCATACCTCCAATCGTCCATCGAAGGTCCTCCTTTACAATGTTCTCTTCTCATCTAGTCTGAATCAGGCTGGTTTAGCTCGTAGGGCTCTCGACTCTTTAGGGTCCGGAGGGAGCTTTCCGTGTTTCAAATACTCAACATATTTATGCCTCCAATCCCAAGTCAAACTTGTAGAGTTTATCTCAGCATGACCTTCCTCGACCACAGACCTCGACAACTGGACAACAATCCCCGGGACAACATCATCTTTTTCGACTGATGAACCCAAATTTGCAAGTGCGTCGACCTCACTGTTTTTCTCCCGAGGTATATGGTCCAACGTCCACTTCTTGAAGTGGTGAAATGTCACCTGTAACTTGTCTAAATACCTTTACATTCTATCTTCTCGAACCTCGAAGCTTTTGTTCACTTGGTTCACCACCAACAGAGAGTCACACTTGGCCTCGATGACCTCTGCTCCCAGGCTTTTGGCTAATTCGAGACCTGCAATCATGGCCTCGTACTCGGCCTCATTGTTAGTTAATCTAGATGTTTTTATAGATTGTGTAATAGTGCTACCCGTAGGTGGTCTCAAAACAATGCCGAGCCCGGACCCTTTCACGTTCAAGGCACCGTCTGTGAAGAGGCTCCATACCCTTGATGATGTACCCGACTTTAGTAGAAGTTCCTTTTCTACTTTGGGTACGAGGGTAGGTGTAAAGTCAGCCACAAAGTCTGCTAGAATTTGAGACTTGATAGCCGTTCGGGGTTGATATTCAATATCGTACCAACCGAGTTCGATGGCCCATTTGGCCAATCAGCACGACAACTCGGGCTTATGCAAAACATTTCGAAGTGGATAAGTAGTTAACACACACATGGGGTGACATAGGAAATATGGCTTCAATTTTCTAGATGCACTTATTAATGCAAGTGTTGATTTCTCTAAATGCGGATACCTGGTTTTAGCATATCCTAAGGTTCGACTTACATAATGAACAGGAAATTATTTACCTTGCTATTCTCGAACTAGCACGCCATTTACCGCTACCTCGGACACAACCAAGTATAAGTATAGTTTCTCATCCGCCTTCAGAGTATGAAGCAGAGGTGGGCTCGATAGGTACCGCTTTAATTCCTCCAACGCTTGCTGACATTCCGGAGTCCATGCGAAATCATTCTTCTTTTTTAGTAAGGAGAAGAACCTGTGACTCCGATCTGACGACCTCGAGATAAATCAGCCCAAAGCAGCTATCTGCCAGGTTAGCCGTGGCTTTCACACTGTCCACGACGGTGATCTCTTCGATGGCTTTAATTTTATCCGGGTTGATCTGGATCCCCCATTTGACACTATGAAACCCAGGAACATGCCCGAGCCGACTCCGAAAGTGCATTTCTCGGGGTTGAGTTTCATGTTGTATTTTCTCAAAACCTCGAACGTTGCCTGCAAATGAGTCAAATGGTCCTCTGTGACCAGAGACTTAACTAGCTTGTCGTCAATGTAAACTTTCATTAATTTACCTATCTGTTGCTCGAACATTTTATTAACTAGGCGTTGGTATGTAGCTCCCGTATTTTTTAGCCCGAAGGGCATTACATTGTAACAATAGGTTGCATACTTGGTGATAAATGAGGTCTTTTCCTGGTCCTCCGGGTTCATTTGAATTTGATTGTACCGGAGTAGGCATCGATAAAGGTAAGGATCTCGTGTCCAGCCGTGGTGTCAATCATAAGATCGATGTTAGGTAGTGGAAAAGAGTCTTTAGGGCATGCCTTGTTCAAATCCTTGTAATCTATGCACATTCTAAGTTTGTTTCCTTTTTTAGGATCTACGACCACATTGGCTAACCACTTAAGGTATTTCACTTCCCTAATGGACCCTATTTTGAGAAGTTTAGTTACCTCGTCCTTTATGAATGCATCCTTTACCTCGGACTGGGGCCTTCTCTTTTGCTTCACCTGTTTAAACCTAGGGTCGAGACTTAGCCGATGTGTTGTTATCTCCGGTGGGTTTCCTTCCATGTCTAAATGGGACCAAGAAAAACAATCTATTTTATTGATAAGGAACTGAATGAGCTTTTTCCTGAGTTCGGGGGTTAATCCCCTTCCCATGTATACCTTCTGTTTGGGTAGATGCTTGATCAATATCACCTGCTCTAGCTCCTCGACTGTTGACTTTGTTGCATCTGATTCCTCGGGAACGATGAAAGATCGAGGGGTAAGGAAATCCTCTTCCTCGTCCACGATTACCTGTTCCTCAGGCTCGATCGAGGCTGGGGACAGTGATTACTATTTAGCCAACTACTTGTCTTTGATGTTTCATTTTTTTGAAGTCGGAGGTGCTGGTGTCAAATCATGAACTGCAAACATTTCTTTTGTTGTGTGTTGTTCCACGTAAACTATTTTCGCACAATCTTTGGTTGGAAACTTCATCATTTGGTGAAGGGTCGATGGTACCGCCCTCATGTTATGGATCCACGGCCTCCCGAACAATGCATTTTACCTCATGTCACCTTCAATGACATGAAATTTCGTGTCCTGGATGGTTCCCGCTAAGTTCACTGGCAGGATTATCTCTCTCTTTGTTGTTTCACTATCCATGTTGAAGTCATTTAGGACTCGAGATGCAGGTACAATTTGATCTAGCAGTTTGAGTTGCTCTACTACCCTCGACCTGATTATGTTTGCCGAGCTACCTGGATCCACAAGAACACATTTAACTTGAATTTTATTTAGTAAAATAGAAATTATCAGGGCGTCGTTGTGCGGCTGAGAGAGGCCTTCTGTCTCCTAGTCATTGAGTGTAAGGGTGCCTTCGGGCATGTAGCCTCGGGTCCGTTTCTCTCTTGTAATCGACACTTTGGTGCGTTTGATAACAGGTCCTTGTGGGATGTTGACCCCCCCAACGATCATGTGGATGATGTGTTGAGGTTCCTTTTGCTCATTCTTTCTATTGGCCTCTCTTTCCCTGAAGTGACTTTTGGCCCTGTCACTGAGGAATTCTCGAAGGTGACCTTCGTTGAACAATCGAGCTACCTCTTCTCTCAACTGTCTGCAGTCCTCGGTCCTATGGCCATGTGAAGCAGGATATTTACACATTAAGTTAGGATTCCTTTGAGAAGGGTCAGTTTGTATAGGTCTGGGCACCTGGTATCTTTAATTCTTCCAATGGCTGAAATGATACTCGAGGCATCAACGCTGAAGTTGTACTACGATAATCGAGGTGCTTCCACGGGTCCAGTGTGCTTATCAAATCCATTCTTGCTCATGCGTCCCCGAGGGTTCTGCCCTCGATCGATTATTCGATCATTCCGGGATGAATCATGTCCCAAACCATTATTCCTTTGCTCTGCAGCATATGGCTGGTATTGTTCCCTATTTGACCTCGGCTCCCTATCGGTATCCCTCTAGTCTTTCACTGCCAACCTATTCGGATAAACTGAACCTGAAGGGGCTTCCAACTGGTCGTCTTCGACCCTAATCTTTTATTGATATAGGTTGTGCACGTCCTCCCAAGTTACGGCAGGATACTCAATCAGGTTTTTCTTCAACTACAGTGATGCTATCGAGCTCCGCTCGTTTAACCCCTGGGTGAAAGCTTGAACGGTCCAATCATCGGAGACCGGCGGTAAATCCATTTGTTCCATCTGAAATCGGGACACGAACTCCCTCAACATTTTGTTGTCCCTTTGTATAATCTTGAAGACGTCCGATTTCCTCGTTGCTACCTTTATAGAACCAGTGTGTGCCTTTACAAATGAATCTGCCAACATAGCAAATTAATCAACAAAGTTCGGGGGCAAGTTGTGATACCAAATCATTTCTCCCTTAGACAAAGTTTCCCCAAATTTTTTCAGCAAAATGGACTCGATCTCATCGTCCTCTAAGCCGTTTCCCTTTATACCACATGTGTATGTAGTGATGTGTTCATTATGATCGATGGTCCCGTTATATTTAGGTATGTCCGGCATGCGGAACTTCTTTGAAATAGAATTCGGGGCCGCGCTCGGGGGAAAAGGATTTTGCACGAACTTTTTGGAATCCAAACCCTTTAAAATCGGAGGTGCCCCAGGTATTTGATCGACTCGGGAGTTGTATGTCTACACCTTTTTGTCATTATCTTCGATCCTCTTTTCTCCTGACTCTATCCTTTTGGTGAGCTCTTCGAGCATTTTCATGATTGTAGGGTCAGCCCCTGATCCATTATCATTCAACCTTTCCGGCACGGCTCAGTTAGACGAGTGGTTTATGTCTAACTCCCCTATCTCCTAGACCCTATGTTCCTTGACCACCAGGTCAGACCTCCCTGCGTGCACTTCCTCTGATGTCTGCACCTAAGTCCGCCTTTAGAGCAACACACAAACCAACATCGATTGGCTCTGCAATTGGCACTAACCCGGGGTTAAGCGGTGGTACACCGGTCCCTGAAGCAACTACATTATCCTTTTCCCCATGAAATCCGAGACAATCATTGCCGTGTACGAGTGTGTTTTGCGAGTTCGACATGTTTCAACCTGAAAACAAAGAATATTTGACAAGAACAAGTGTGAAAATAATGCGTGTTATCAAAATCAGCACTGGAATAATCACTATAATCTTTAGCCCCATGGTGGGCGCCAAACTTTTTACCCTAAAATATGAGTAACAATTAAATTTATATCGTGGTCTTAAAGATACGTGATTTAGTCCGATACTAGTTGATAAACAAGAAGATAAATGGATATGTTAAGTGAACAAGTTAAATCAAACCAGTGTATGAGCGCCTCGACCTCGAGCTACGACGACCTCGAGGAACACTAGTATGAACAGTAAAGTAAAGGAAGGATAATAAAGCTAAGGAACAATTCTGATGAGAGATGAGAAAAAAAAAGTAAGTGTGTATATTCTTTGCCAATGATTGATGATCTTTACAAATGAATGGGCTCCCCTTTATATAATAGGGGAGTCCCAAATAAGGTATATTTCTATTTCTAGTAAGGAATCTAATTTGTACAACTGTATAACCGTCTAGTACGAATTCGTACAAATTCTTTCCGGGATTTACGCCTTGATCTTTGTGCCATTGCGGGAATCCCGCCCATTCTGTTAAAAACCTATAACGGCACTATCTCGGGGTAGGTCATGCCCGGCCTCAGTATCCATCGTGCACTTTGACCTTCGAGCCTTGCATTCCATTATCAGGTTCGAGCTCGACCAACTAGGCTTGCCCGATCCATTGTGCACTCGGGCTCGGAGCGATCCCTCGATCCTATGAAATCGGTCGTACCTGATTTCGACCGTATACAAAGTGTTTGGAAGGTTTTGGAAGTAACGAACACCCGACAAAGAGATTCATCTATATTTGGCTGCCTTCTCGCACTTTTTTGGTGATTTTTTCTGGACAAAGATATTAATTGGAATCGAAATTATTTTAGGTAAGCGATTACATTTTCTTTGATGTTTAGCTTTTTAAAGAAAGATTAAGCCATCTTCATTCTTCTAATCCAGTTTTAGATTATTGGGTAACTTAATTGACGGAACAAATGAAAAAGTCAAATTGACAAAACCGTAAATATATTTAAAAGCCATGAAACATGGCCAAACAACATCTAGAACTCTACGCAGACAATTTAAAGGAAAGGAAACGAGGGATATGTAAAGACTCTAAATAATTCATGCACTATGATAAATTCTTTTAAAATATCAAGGGAAATGGTGAAAATCCAATAGAAAAGTCGACGTATACTTAACATGAAGGTTGTATTGAAAATTATATAACCAAATCTAACCTGATAAAAGAATTATCTAAATTTAAAAGTAATTAAAGTTTGAGATGATGAAAATCAGAAGATAAAATATATCGTGGTATTATAAAGTTAAGTATGAAAGATTGTACATATATCAGAAGTAAATACGTTATCTTGGAAATATAAAAATACCATTTGCTGACAAAATCCAAATTTCACGTATTTTGTTTCACGACCCAAAATTCATCTAGTCGTGATGACACTTAACTCAACCCGCTAGGTAAGCCAATTTAACCACTAACCAATTTCAATGACAACTAATAAAGCAATTATGTAACGAAATATCTGAATCTGATACATTCCCCAAGGACTGTTAGTACAAATCATGAGCTTCTAAGATTAGAATTTATAAAGTTGGTATATATAAATACATTATTTGTTCAAAAAGTACATAAATAAATTTATATATTCTAAGGCTACCATGAACAAGAGGCAGCTACAACCGGAGCGTAGATACATCTTCCGGTGGTTCTTTGGACACGGAGGCACGGATGATGCGGGGACTTGCTGGGAGCTGCATTTCAGGTTATGATCCGCAGCCAGCAGAGTCTCCTTCAGAGTTATTTGTATTTTTCATGTCTAATATGTATTCCGGACAGATGTTGTATTTTTTTTTACTTCCTAGTTGATGCTCATGCACTGGTGACACCGGGTCTTGGGGATGTTTTTGGGTTGTTCTGTATTAAACTTGTAAAAATATTGCCATTCACTTTGTAATTTTCATCTCTTACATTTTAATCGAACAAAAGTACTAAAATGAGTAATGAAGTTAATTATTTAATTGTTGACTTGCCTGACAGCAGTGTTAGGCGCCATCACGACCTTTAATGGATTTTGGGTCGTGACAACATGATATCAGAGCACTAGGTTCACTTAGGTCTCACGAGTCATGAGAAAGTCTAGTAGAGTCTTGCGGATCGGTACAAAGACGTCTGTACTTATCTTCGAGAGGCTACATCGCTGTTAGGAGCACTTCCCTTCTTGATTCATTATTGTGTGATTTGATTCATTTGAGACTTATGCCTTTGTTTCTTTCCTATTCAATCTTATGCGACGTGAAGCGTTTGTTATCAATTGGAAATCGAGGAATTGTAATGGTACAACGGATCCGGTGCAAGAAGTTTCTCCCTGCGTATTTGATTTGTGCTATTTTCGTCGCCTTGTGGTATGATGCTCTGTCGTTTCAGCTCAGTAGGTGTAATTCCGATGGTTTTCAGGCTATCACAACTTTGCTATGTTGTTCATGAGTCTTTATCGCATAGTATCAATGTAATGGTAGGATGCTTGTCTATGTGTCGGGGTAGTGAGCAACTTGGAATGAGGTTTTTCTCAGTGCATGATTCAGAGGTTCAGTGTTTTATTTCCAGCGGAGGAAAAGGCAATTGGAATATGAGTGTTCTTTGGGTTGACGGAGTAACGAGACTTGGTATTTATGCGTTCGCGAAGAACAAAAATTCCTTCAGTCCAAAACCTCCTTCGCGAACGCGAGAGCGCACTCACGAATGCGGAAGCTTACACAGCCTGGCCCTTCGCGTACACGAGACCCTTATCGCGAACGCGTAGGCGAATTTCCTGGGACCCCCTCTACCCGTTCTTCTACCGGAACACGAGGTCCCTATCGTGAACACATAGGCTCAATGCTCCAAAGCATCGTGAATGGGGAAACCACATCGCGAACGCGAATAACAAACCTCAGCTGGCCTCCCAGATACCTTACACGAACGCGAGACCTCTCTCGCGAACGCGATGAAGGAAACCAGCAACTGATGCATCAGATTTTCTGCATATTATAAGTCCAAATCTAGTTTGTTAGCCATCCGTAATCCACCCGAGACCCTCGGGACCTCAACAAAATATACCAACAAGTCCTAAAGCATCATATGGACTTAGTCGAGCCCTCAAATCACATCAAACAATAACAAAAATACAAATCGCACTCCAATTCAAACTTAATGAACTTTAAAACTTCAAACTTCTACAACCGATGCCGAAACCTATCAAATCACGTCCGATTGACCTCAAATTTTGCACACAAGTCATAATCGACATTACAGACCTACTCCAACTTCTGGAATCGAAATCCAACCACGATATCAAAAAGCCACTCCCGGTCAAACTTTCCAAAAATTCAACTTTCGACATTTCAAGCCTAATTCAACTACGGACCTCAAAATCCTAATCCGAACACGCTCCTAAGTCCAAAACCACTCAACGGAGCTAACAGAACAGACAAAACTCAATTCTGAAGTCGTCTTCACACAGTTCCAACTACGATCAAAATCCTAGAACTTAAGCTTCCGTTTTAGAGACTAAGTCTCCCAAATCACTTCGAAACCAAAAAAAAATCTCTCGGCAAGTCACATAAGCATAAAATATTATGGGGAAAACAGTAAATAGTGGATCGAGGCTAATACTCTCAAAATGATCGGCCGGATCGTCACAATATTCCTATGGAATCACTCTATCAAGAATACATTAAGATTATGATATTTAATTAAGCATGGTGACTAGGTATATTCCTATCCAACCACAAATCCGACCCCCACTCAGAGTTAAATTCATGCTCTCTTCAATGCTTCTCTAATATAAATGTAGGTTTCCCAAGAAAGCATAAATAGTGAATAGAACCTAAATGTTGGCCAGACAATTAAACAATTAATCACAGAATAGAAGAAACAATCATATATTAGTGAATTGTAATCAAGGTTAAGTCAACTTTAAACAACAATATTCATGTTTAAATCACAACCCCATAATTATGTGTTTTAGCCACTCATGATAATATCAAAATAAATTCACAAGTGTTTGAATAATTGAAACTGCTAAGAAAGATGAAGAAAAACTGAGAATCCTTGCTCCCGAGTAGTCTGTGTATTGTTCTCGCCTCCAAATTATGTCCAACCCCCCAAAAATAGGTTTAGAACCCCTTTTATACATGTTGGGGAATGTAGGGTTGATATCACCAAGTCCTAGCAGAATTAGGACAAAATCCACCCTTCATAGTCTCGCTTGGCGCCTGGCGCCAACCTGGACAGTGAACTTTTTAGCCTGCTGTCAATGGCGTTTTGGTTGGTGCTTGGCTCGAACCTGGACACCAAACTTTTTTCACTTTTGTGCTCCGCTTCCCTTGGCGTTTTGGTTGGTTCCTGGTGCGAACCTGGACACCAAACTCGTACTTACTCCAAATTCTTCCATTTTCACTTTAATTTGCATGCCAATTTTCCAAATCACATTCATTTGGCTCTTACACATAAAAACACTACGAATTAGAACAAATCATTACATTACACATACAAAACTCATGAAATAAGAGTAAAATGCGAGGCGATATGCATATAAATCTGCATACTTTATGTCGAATATCAATGGCAAACATTCAATCTGCTTACGTTGATCATGCTCCCTTAGGGTCTATCCGATACCAATTGCAGATGTTGTTTCCCGGTACGGGTTGCTACTTGATTTACTTTCCGTTTATCTTTGGTTCCATGTGTCATGCTACTATTCGATCATTTAATATAAATTGATTTTACCATACAGTATTGATTTTATTTTTGGCTAAAATCCATGAATGCATTATCTATATTTTGTGGAAGACGATCCTGTACGCTTCCACTATTACTATTTTTTATTAATTAATATATATGCTATAACAATTTACTAAATAAGCACAACGAATTAATCAATAAATCAAATAATTGTATGACAAAGTTTCAAATTCGATCCTATAAAGTTCTCGATCCATCACCTCTGATTAGTGATAGTCATACATCATCATATCACTAAAACCTGAGCCACTACTAAAAAAGTGTGTAAATTCGTCCACCAAAACCGATCGAAATCGGTCGGAATTGATTAAAATCGACCAATTTCTGAACGCTTTTAATTAGTCGAAAAAATGATGGTCGCTAACGTGTTGTGACCGAAATCGATCGAAATAGTCCGACCGAAGCCGGTCGGTTTATTCAAAGCATTGACTGACTGTTAAACTTCAATTACCGACCGATTTAATTAATTTTTTTAATTTTCAAATACTGACCGAAATCGGTCAAAATTTTAAATAAATAATTATTTTATTTAAATAAATAATTATTTGTAAATTGTAATAAATTTTTAATAATTAAAAAAAATAAATTTAATTAATAATTTCCGACCGAATTCGGTCGAAAATTTCAAAAATCTGGAGATTTCATTTGAAATTTCCGACTGAATTCGATCGGAAATTATGAATTTCTAGGCAAAAAAATAATAATTTTCGACCGATTTCGGTCGGTTTTTTGGGTAAAACTGGGGAGAAAATGCCTGCTTTTAAACTACACCACCTGCTAATTACAACCAATATCCATCCTATAATGGCAATATTACATTGCTGCCATTTAACTATAATTAATCAACAACAATAATTAACTAACTAACAACAACAACAATTAACTAACAAAAATAATTAACTAACAACAATAACCATGATCTAATAACAACAACGACAATTAACCAACAACGCTAATAACAACCACAACAACAACGCCAACCACAACAACAACTATACAAATGTTCAATAACACAATAATATTAATAACACAATCATCATTCAAAACTAGTCTCAACTAAATATTGATAAGTTCAATACTTTGTTTAGCAATACACACCATTCAATGAGTGTTTTATATTGCATCATCTCCATCTTCACTACTAGAACCTTCATCGTCGGCATGGTTCGAAGGATCACGACGAGAAAGATTATCACATGGGGAAGGCTCACAAGACCGGGGAATGGGGAAAGCACCACTAGCAAGAAGATTGGCCAGCTGACCTTGAAGGATATTAAATTGTTCGTCCCTCTTTTCTAGCTAAACTAAGGGTACCAAATTGTTCATCTCTCTTTTGTTCTCTAGCCTTTGTCTCTTCAAACTCTGCTGTCAGTTTATCGATCTTCAGTTCCATACACGAGATAGTCGACCTATCAATTGCCTCGCCTTGGGCGGAAGTCCCTATACCTTGCAATCCAGCCCTATAGCGCCGAAATGATTTCTCTGAAAGGCCGTATGCTATCCCCTTTTTAGGACCACCGACATCATCCAACCATATCCTTTGTGCTTCTTCGTCTGAAAGGGGTGGTCGCTCGCCTTGCTCATTCGGTGGTAAGCTTTGAGTGTACTCCTCCACATTAATCTTGTATCGACCCTTTGTTTAGAAGATAGAAAATTATTAACTATATAATATTATAAACATTTATAGTAGTTATGAAACTTACATATGCAGTCTCCGCCCGGTCCTCGACCTATCTAGTTGGATCTGTCAGTGCCTTCTTCTTCTGGATATGAGTCTCCATGAAGAACTCATCATGAGTCATCGTCCTCCCATATTTTGTTTCCTACAAATATAATAAAACGTGTGAACTAAATTAACACATATAAATATAGATAAAAATATTTTAAGAAATTACCATTAGTCTCCTCGTAGCCCCCATTGTAACGACCCGACCGGTCGTTTTGCGTTATCGATCCCCGTTCCCCTAAATAAAACTTCCCTTAGAGGTTTTTTATGATTTATGACTTGCGGGGATCGGTGGTCCGGGATTCGGAGGTGTTTACAGTGCAATAGGAACAATTGGTTCCTTAAGTTTGGCCTTTAAGGCCAAGTTTGATTTCAGTCAACACTTTTAGTAAACGACCTCGGTATCGAGTTTCGTCGGTTCCGGTAGCTTCATGTGATGCTTTCGAACATGGGCGTATGTTCGGAATGGGTTTCTGATGGCCCGGGGGCATTGCGGCGTCTAATATTGAAATAAGAAGTTCCTTAAGTTCATATTTTGCTTTGGGACGTATTTTTGTGTTATCGAGGTCTGAATGGAATTTCGAGACCGGGAATAGTTCTGTTATGTTAATTATGACTTGCCTGCAAAATTTGGTGTCATTCTGAGTTGTATAGGTCGGTTCAGCGCGTGATTAGCGAAGTCTAGAAAACATAAAGTTCTTAAGTTTGGTTCTTGGGGTTTGGAGGTGTAATTTTGAGTTTTACTGTTGTTTTGGATGTTCCGAAAGCTTGAGCGAGTCCGTATTATGATTTGGGACTCGTTGGTATATTTGGACTACGGCTCGGGTGGGCCCAGGTGCCTCCCGGGCACCCATCGGGGCTAAAAACCAGCAAAATATAGCTGCTAGTGCACCTGTTCTGGTGTGACCGCAGGTGCGGTTGCCTAGTCGCAGGTACGGGACCGCTCCTGCGATCCCCAGCATTGCAAGTGAGATTCCCCAGTGGTCTGGCTATTATCGCAGGTGCGGACAATATTCTGCAGGAGCGGAGCCGCAGGTGCGGTCTCCACTCCGCAGGTGCGGGCCCAGGCCCCCCAGCCCATTTCCGCAGGTGCGAGATTTCCGCAGATGCGAAAACACTGTTCAGATAGTGTGTTTTTATACACGAGTTTCAAACCCATATTCTCATTTCCTTCTTCTTCCTTGGGCAATTTTCCACCATTGTTGAGGGGCTATCGACCTGATCATTTAAGGTAAGTAAACTTTACTCAAGAATTAGCTTCATGCATGGATTTCTAGCTTAATTAACTATATGAATTAGTGAAAAATCAAGAATTGGGTAGTAACCTAGAGCTTGTGATAATTCGAGAATTTACCCGTCATTTAGTTATGAAATCAAGTGGAAATCGTATATTTGTGATCCTTAGGCTATGGGTGAGTGTTTCCTTCAAGAATTATTGAAATTCGAGCATGTGGGCCCGGTGTCGTATTTTTGAATTTCTTTAAGAATGGTGAATTTACTAAATAAGTAGGAGAATTTCCATACTTTGAGTATAAATTAATGAATTTGTAAAACTTTTGGCTAGTTTCAAGTCCTCGGGTGTAGAGTTCGGAGTTCTGGGCGCGTTCTTGGTCCGGGAAGTGAATTCGGCACGAGGTGAGTCTCCTTTCTAACCTTGTATGAGAGAATTGTCCCCATAGGTAATTATAAATGGTGGTCTTGTCCTTATTTGCGGGGGCTGCGTACGCATGAAGTGACGAGAGTCCGTGCGCAGCTACTATTATGCTTTGTCGGGTAGTTTAGTACTCATATGCATGCTTTATATGTTGGACCTGTGATCTTGTATATGGATTAAGTAGCCTAATGTCCTCGAATCTCACATGTGAAGGCCTAAGGAGTTATGATTAAAGTTGATATCTCTAAAATTCTCACACTATTAGTATGTTCCCTGCTAAATTATCTGGAAATCTCCTGCTAATCATGAATTGGAATTTATATGGGAACCCGAGTCGCATGGATGATTCGCGAGCGGGGTAGCCTTAATATTAGATTAACCTGAGTCGCAGGTTCGATTCACGAGTGGGGGTGGACTTGCTATTGTATTGACCGTGTCGCATGTTCGATTCACGAGCGGGGCAGATAGATGCATCTATGATCCGGGCCGTTCGACCATCGGCAGTGCACGTTTACTTTTCACGTCGTATTGACCGTACGTTTATAGCCTGTTATGTGTTTTGGTGATTTGTGAGAAGCCCTGTAATTGAAATTGTTGTTTTCATGAAAAGAAAGAAGGATAAATAACTGATATGCCATGGAAAAAGATGGCGCGAGGGTAATAGTGATTGTTATTTGATGCTCATTTCCTTATTATTTTTCTTTACTGCCACTATTGGTTAGCCTGTACTCATTCCGCATTGTCTGACCCAAGTACGTATCACGTCGACCTCTCGTCACTACTTCTTCGAGGTTAGGCGGGATACTCACTGGGTACATATATGTTTATGTACTCATACTACACTTCTGTACTTAATTGTACAGGTTTGAGGCTGGTGCATCTTGTTATCCTGCCGGAGCTTGATATATATATCTTCTGGACCTGACTCCACGGTGAGATGTCTTCCTTGGTGATCCTCAGCTGGGCTATGGAGTTATATTTTGTTTGTTTCTGTCTACATCTTTCAGACAGTAGTACAACATGTATCATCTTTTGTATATTCTGCTAGATTGCCTATTGACTTGTCACACTAGTTCCTGGCATGCACATAGTAGACTCTTATTTTGGGACCGTATATATTGGATCACGATCATTTCAGTTGTATTTATTAAAATTGGTTAATGTTTTCGCTTTTAATTAAATGGCCTAAGTTTAAAAACTTGATAAGTGTGGGGTTGGTATGTCAAATAAGGGTAACCTCACTAGTAAACAATTGTTGGCTTGCCTGACTCCGGTGTTAGGCGCCATCACAACCTGTGTCGAATTTTGGGTCGTGACAACATGGTATCAGAGCTCTAGGTTCACGTAGGTCTCACAAGTCATGGGCAAACCTAATAGAGTGTCGCGGATCGATACGGAGACGTCTGTATTTATCTTCGGGAGGCTATAGGGTGTTAGGAAACCTCTCTTTATTCATGATCTATCGTGCAATTGATGGTATACTAAATCTCATTCTTCTATTCTCTCACATATGGTGAGGACGCGTACGTATGGTAGAATTTCTAGGCAAAAAAATTATGAATTCGATCGGAAATTATGAATTTCTAGGCAAAAAAATAATAATTTCCGACCGATTTCGGTCGGCTTTCTAGGTAAAAACTGGGCTGAAAATGCCTGCTTTTAAACTACACCACCTGCTAATTACAACCAATATCCATCCTATAATGGCAATATTACATTGCTGCCATTTAACCATAATTAATCAGCAACAACAATTAACTAACTAACAACAACAACAATTAACTAACAAAAATAATTAGCTAACAACAATAACCATGATCTAATAAAAACAATGACAATTAACCAACAACGCTAATAACAACAACAACAACAACAACAACAACAACAACAACGCCAACCACAACAATAACTATACAAATGTTCAATAACACAATAATATCAACATCACAATCATCATTCAAAACTAGTCTCAACTAAATATTGATAAGTTCAATACTTTGTTTAGCAATACACACCATTCAATGAGTGTTTTATATTGCATCATCTCCATCTTCACTACTAGAACCTTCATCGTCGGCATGGTTCGAAGGATCATGACGAGAAGGATTAGCACATGAGGAAGGCTCACGAGACCGGGGAATGGGGAAAGCACCACTAGCAAGAAGATTGGCCAGCTGACCTTGAAGGAGATTAAATTGTTCGTCCCTCTTTTCTAGCTGAACTTGAAGGGTACCAAATTGTTCATCTCTCTTTTGTTCTCTAGCCTTTGTCTCTTCAAACTCTGCTGTCAGTTTATCGATCTTCTGTTCCATAGACAAGAAAGTCGACCTATCAATTGCCTCGCCTTGGGAGGAAGTCCCAATACCTTGCAATCCAGCCCTATAGCGCCGAAATGATTTCTCTGAAAGGCCGTATGCTATCTGATCACGCTCAACTATGTCTAATAAAAGACTAAGCGGGCGTTGCAAATATAATCCGGG
>ML425940.1:0-29662 GCA_005239525.1 Nicotiana knightiana
TCAACAAATAATCCCTCCACCATTTCTTGGCAGAACCAGTCATCTGAAAAGCAGCAAAGTCGAACCCATTGGTTTCCAATATACCTATGTTCCGAAGAACCTCATGATAGTTGTTAAGATACTTCTGGGGATCCTCTGAAGTAGTACTATTGAAATGGACTGCAAAGATATTGGTAAACCTATCCAATCTCCATAAGGCCTCAGAAGACACAGCTGACCCATCACTGGGCTGTGCCGGAGCAACCGGTTGGACTACCCCGTCTGGATAAGCCGCTGAACTATGAAACTGGGGAGTCATCTGCTCCGGTGTGTGAGTAGCAGGAGTCTGGACTCCTCCTCTAGCCTGAAATACAGTTGGTGCCATGAGGAATGCGCCAGTTTTGGCCACAATCTCCATAAGGCTCACCAATTAGACCAAGGCATCCTGAAGCACTAGGGTGGCAATAAACCCATCCAGAACCTGAGATGGTCCAGCAGAAATAGTCTGAGTTGGAATCTCCTCGTCGAACTGTACTTGAGGCTCCACGGCCGGGGCTGCTGCTCGGGCCCTAGGCTGTGCCCTGCCCCTGCCTCAACCTCTGCCCCCCGTAGGAGCTGGTGCTGGAGGCTCTGGCTGCAGCTTAGCTGAAGAAGCGGTACGCGTCCTCGCCATCTGCAAGAGAATAAGAACAGGGGGTTCAGTCAGTATTGAGAAAACAATATTGCACGACAGAGTTGAATAAAAGTGATTTGTTCCTAAACTTCATAGCCTCTAGGAGATAAGTACAGACGTCTCTGTATCGATCCTCCATAATTTACTAAGTTTGCTCTTGATTTGTGAGACCTATGTAACCTAGTGATCTGATACCAACTTGTCACAACCCGGATATCCCACTATCGGGAGTGTGATGGCCCCTAACAGTTCATTTGCTAGGTAAGCTAATGTTAGAAAATTTTTACTTCTTTTTGAAGTTTAAACAATAAAGCATTGATAACAAACTAAAATAACGAATATGTTCTAAGTACAAATTCGAAAATTAAACAGCCAATCGTCTATTACAATTGCCTGAATCTCGTGTCACGAGTTCAAGCACTTCTAAAGTAATACACATAAAGGTCTGAAATAAGTATAAAGATGCCTGAATGAAGTAGTACAACTAAAAGAAAGGAGGGTGGGGACTCCAGGTGTTGCGGGCTCTGAACAGCCGTACCTCAGTCTGCGTAGATATCCGATTCGAGCTCACTAATAACCGTTGTTCTGACCATCTCCAAAATCTGCACAATGTGCAGAGTGTAGTATCTATACAACCAACCCCATGTACTGGTAAGTGCCGAGCCTAAACTCGACGAGGTAGTGACAACGCTAAGGTGGGGAATCTATATAAAACCTGTACGCAATATATAAATGATAGAATAATAGAAATACCAAACAAACCAAACATCCAACTGAAACCGATAACCACATCCTCAAGAGTGAACCGGTGTCGTCCAGAATTATCAATCCTTACTATATCAGATAATTAAAGAAATACCAGAAAGAAATGCAGTTCAAGAAATAGAAACATATAGTTTTTTTTGCGGTACGCAACCTGATCCCACCTGACATCACAAAATTCTTCCTTATTCCTCCTCAACAATAACAATAACAGTAAATTTTATATATATATATATATATATATATATATATATGTTTCGGCGCAACCCGATCCCACCATATATCCATATAAATAAGATATTCACCCTTATTTAAACGTATCAATCCACCTTTATTCCTCATGTTTCGGCGTGCAACCTGATCCTACCGTATAAACATATTCACCCTTATTCCTCCATATCAACATAGCTAACAGAAGAAGATGTTGATTAACACGTAGCAGTTGAGCATGGAAGCAATTAGAGCATATAACAATTAAGACATGGAATGAAACAACTAAAGGAAAGCAGTAAATCAGGGAAAACAGATAATTTGGCAATGTATAAGCACTCGTCACCTCGCATATATGCCGCTCACATGGATTTCACATAATCACATAGTACGAGAGTTCCTAATTCCCTCAAGTAATGGTTAGACACAACACTTACCTCGATCCACAGGCCACTCACTACTCAATTACCGCTTTTCCTCTAGATTCCACCTCCAAACCACTCGTATCTAGCCATAAATAACTTAATAACATCAAATATTGCTAAAGAAATCAATTTCAATACTCAAATTTAGGTTTCCCAATATTTTCCCAAAAAATTCAAAAATTGACCCCGGACCCGCTTGGTAAAAACTCGAGGTTCGGACCAAAACACATCCACCCATTCACCCCCGAGCCCGAATATGTAACTAGTTTCGAAATCTCACCCCAAATTGAGGTCTAATTTCCAATTTTCCAAAAATTCCTAATTCTACCTAAAGCCCCAATTTCTACCATGAAATTCCTAGATTATAGGTTGAGATCTTGTAAAATTAAGTGAAAGATTGAAAGAAACAAGTTAACAATCACTTACCTATGATTCGAAGAAGAAGTTGTCTTTTGAAAATTTCCCCTAGGCCTCCTATCTTTTGAAATGTGAAGAAATGGCTTGAGTCCTGATAAAAATGAAGTCACTTCCCAGAAACATTCACACCTGCGGTGCAGGGGTCGCACCTGCGGATCCGCTTATACGGATCAGGTATCCGCTTCTGCAGAAAAGGCTGGGCCGACAAGGGCTGCATCTGCGGACTGGGTTCCGCTTCTGAGGTCCTGATATTGCGGATAAAATCTCGCATCTGTGGAAACTGGCCTCCCATCCTCGGGTCGCACCTGCGGGGCTTAGCTCGCACCTGCGACCAAAGGCTCGCAGGTGCGGGCACACCAGATCTGGTGCACCAATATCCCGGTTGAGTTTTAAACTCAACTTGCGCATCGTTCGAATGGCACTCGAGCCCTCGGGGCTCCAAAACAAACATGCACACAAGTTTAAAAATATCATACGAACTTGCTCGTGCCATCAAATCGCATGAAATTCTCAAGAACTCTTTAAATTTTCTATTTTCACAACTAGACGTCTAAATCACGCCAAATCAATTTTGTTTTTCAAAAAATTTAACAGATAAGGTATAAATATCATAGTGGACATGTACTGGCTCCGAAACCAAAATACGGACCCGATACCAACAAGATCAAACATTAACCAATTTCTAAAAATCATTAGATTTTTAGTCTTTTAATTTTCAAAAATAATCATATCTCGGGCTAGCGACCTCGGAATTCGATTTTGGGCATACGCCCAAGTCCCATATTTCACAACGGACCCATCGGGACTGTCAAAACATAGGTCCGGGTCTGTTTACTCAAAATGTTGACCGAAATCAACTAAAATCAACTTTTAAGGCCACAAATTATTATTTCATAAATTTTCCACATAAAGCTTTCTGGAAACACGCCCTGACTGTGCATGCAAATCGAGGAGGGTAAAAATGAGACTTTTAAGGCTATAAAGCACAAAATTCTATTCTGAAACATAAGATGACCCTTTGAGTCATCACACGAGCCATTTGGGGGTTGTTTCCAAAAATTATGAGAATCTCTTCATCAACCTGACAATCAAGAATGACAAAGTCTGCAGGAAATACAAATCTCCATACCTGCACCAGTACATGATCAAGTATACCTGAAGGCAACTTCATCGTTCAATCAGCCAGTTGTAGTAGCATATATGTGGGTCTTGCTTTTCCAATGCCTAACTTTTTATAGAAAGAAAATTGTATTAAATTTATGCTCGCTCCCAAATCACATAGCACTTTGGCAAATGCATATCTCCTTATGGTGCATGGAATTGTGAAAAATCCAGGTTCAGACAGATTCTCAACTATAGGTCTTGAAACTACCGCATTGGAAGTACGAGTCAATGTTATAGTGGCTAGGTCTTGAAAGTCGAATTTGCGAGACATCAATTCCTTCATTATTTTAGCATATCCCATCATATCTCACAATGAATGTATCAATAAAATATATACCTGAATCTTCTTTGACATCTCCATGAACTTTTTGTATTGGTAATCCTTATAGTATTTATCCAACCTCTGTTGTAAGGGTGAGAGAGGTTGCTTCTTTCTTGTGACGTGAGTTGGTTCCTGCTCTAGCACTTTTTCTGATACCTTCTCTTTCACTTGCTCAGTTGACTTAGCAACCTATTTTTCTTTTCTTGTTTCTTTTTGAGCTTGTTGCATTGTTACTTCAGTTAAATTAATTGACTCATCCCCCTCAAGCGGTATTGGCAACAGTGTTGCATCTGGTCTGCTTGTTCGAGAAACTTTTTGATCTAGATCATGAACTCTACTATTTCTCAGACTCACAACCAATCATATGATTTGGGCCCTGCTCTTTTGGATTGATGCTTGTGTCCGTAGGTAACGTCCCTTGAGGGCGATTATTAAGAGCCATGAATATCTGCCCCAATTGAAATTCAATGCCCTTGATATTTAAGTCATGTTCAACTACCTTTTCTTGCATTTTTTCACTAGCCCCAATTATTTCTTGAACCGTACCCTTTATTTCTGAAAACTCATCATCTTGCCTGGCTACCTGATATTGTTGAGGTTTTTGATAGGTTAGCTGCGAAATCTACTGATTGTATCCTGGTTGCCTTCGCTAGGGCACAACTTGACCCTTTGGTCGCATAGCTCCAGTATTATGATTGTGTTGCTACTGTGTTGGTTTGTATTATTGATTATTTGTCCCCAGTTCTAACCACCTTGCCTATGGCCCCCAAGGTTGCTCATATAATTCATAATTCCTTGGTAGTTCTGGATAGCACTTTCACCGCTCAACGAGCACACATATTGTTAGTTAATTCATGGTGTGCATAATCATCCATTAGTTGTGTGAACTATGTGTACTTGTTTGACCTAATTCATCAATTTTCTTGGTGAGAATGCTCATTTGAGTCATCAGAGTGGCCATATTGTGAGAAAAATGTAACTTTTGGAATCTCTCAAGCCTCTTCTACTCCTTACTAGACATAGTAGGCTCAAATATAGGTCTAGCTTCTACCACAGGATACTCCGGAGTACGAGTAATAAGGGTTTGTTCTCCCTCTCCAGCCTGTGATATGGCTGGGGACAATAGAACCACTCAATCTCGTGCCAATGCATCTATGATGCTGACCATCTTAGCCATGGCCTCATAAAATACTGGTGTTGCCATGAAACCAACTAGATGTTGGGTGTGCATTGGAACATCATTATGCTCATCTACACCATGTTCCTCCACCTAATTCATAGGTGGGTCTAATACAACTGGCGTGTCCACGGGCTCTGGTGGATGCTTCACCTCTGGCTGTGAAAGTTGGGCCCCTAGCTGGAGCCTTGAACCTACATCGATCCCTACTGTCATGCCCCGAGCCTGGGGAGGCGTGGCTGGCACCCGGTGTCGTGCTGTCCCGAGCAAACTACTGTGTAACTCATTCTTTTGTTCTAACTGTAACTATCATGGGCCAACATGGCCACAACTCATAATGTATAACTATAAGTGTGCAATACTGTATTACTGAACCATTTTTCTTAAAACATAAATACATACGGGCCGTGAAGGCCTATGACATAATGTACAAAATGAACCTCTACAAAGCCTCTAAGATTACCGGCTTACCCATAAGTCTGCAGCAAAACTCTAACACATCGACTCTTAGACTCGGTGGCACTCCGAATGAGGTGGAGTCTTATCGATACTTCGTTGAATGTCGATCTTATCTACTATGAGGGCTCGTCAAGCTGATTATCTATACCTATAGGCATGAATGCAGCGCCCCCAACAAAAGGACGTCAGTACGAATAATGTACTGCATATGTAAGGCAGAACAGAAACATAACATTAAGTCAACATTAATTGAAGACATATAAGAATCAACCCGAATCTCTAAAGTTCCACCATATATGCATACTTATTATACTTATATATATACAATGCTTCTCTTTGAGACTATTATCCATATCGTATGATGCATGACGGCCCAAGTGATTAGTGGTAACTGCCCGACCGACCTTCGCACAGTGGTAAATGCATGACTGCCCGACCGGCCGTAGCTCGATGGTAAATATGTAACTGCCCAACCGGCCGTAGCTCGGTGGTAAGTGTATAAGCATGACTTCCCAACCGGTGGTAAATAATGATACATAACTGCTCAACTGGTGGTAACTGCCCGACCGGCCATAGCCTGGTGGTAAATGCATGACTGCCCGATCGTCCGTAGCACGGTGGTAAATGAATATGCATGAAGATGCATGTATTAACATATAATAAACATTAACATCTTTATCAAATAACTCAATATGGAACTAGATACATACTTAGACATGCTCGAATATCACTTTATCAGAATGAATAACATAGGCATCCTTAACTGATAAGAGTAGAACCACTTATGGAATAGCATTAGGTTGAAGTATCGTTACTTGGATCATGCCAAAATAAAGAAGGATTAGCCTTAATACCTGAGTCGATTCTCTTAAGAAAGATTATAACGTACTACCTTAGAATCACAAAATGTTTATGTCAATCGAGCTTCATGAGTAGCCAGCCAGCAACCAGCCACCGTTAAAGGGGTGTTTCTCCTCCATATAATCTTCAAGAGCCCTTAGTTTACTATAATGGACGATGATACCACCTTATAAACAGACATAACATCAAACATTCCAGCCATTCACTGTTTCATATCTGGTGTGCCTTGTATATATTAATACCTTCCTACTATTTCCTTCTTAATATGAAAAAGAGGATTCTCCCTCAGTACTCAACCTAAAATGCACATTAGATACGTATTTTTTAAATAATTCATAACAAAACTGTAAACGAACATCCCTGAGAGCAGAAAAGGTAAGAAGAAAAGAAAGAAAAAGCTCTTGCATAAAATGCAGATAACATTCAAGTCACCATAACATCTTGTTTGTGTAAGATCTGGAGGATTTTAAGGAAAGAAATAAATTTTTTACCTCAATGATTCATAATGTAACATACCAAACTTACACTAAGATTATTTGCAAAATGTGAGAGATTCTAAAGAAACAAAACTCATGCCCAGAACTATCTACTATTCGACAGAATGTCCACATCACGAGGAGCCAAATCCCTTAGAAAAAATGAATTTGATAACCTTGAAGATAAGTTAGAGATAAACCATAATCATTTCACTTTTCACGTGTAAATGTCTAAAGGTTGATATCCAGGTGCCTACTGATTGATTTGTCTAAAGGTAAGAGTCACCTATGTCTTACTCCACTTGCTGTTGTTGATACCCAATTTTTCCTAAAATAGTTTTAAAATGCATATATGTCTTCAAAATCATGCATTAGCATCAATTGGTATTTTTCAATAATTTTTCATATTTTTATTAATTTGCCTAGTATTTTACTTTTAATAAATAATTATAAAATTGCATCACAAATGAATTTAGAATATTTCTTGACTTAATACTACTATTTATGGTCCTATTAAGTCCATATTATTTCATAAATAGCCATATTGGAACCTTTTGGCTATAATTGCAATGATTTTTGCAAATTATAGCCCATGCATACATTTTGCATCATTTTTTACCAGAAATTAGTTCATTGTATTTAAAAAACTAAATAATTATTTTTTAAATATTTCCATGCATAAAAATCACTTTTGTAATTGGTTATTTATTTTACAAATTAATTTTATGCAATTACTTTGGGTATTTAACAAACAACCTTTTCTTAATTTCAATTTTAGCCTAAATATACCATCCCAACACCTTATAAAATTAGCCCAATAAACCCAGCCCCAATGACTTACCTGCCAGACCCAAACCCCTTAGCCAATCCTGGCCATTGATCAGTTTTGATCAACGGTCAGGATATTTCCTACCATAATTAAACCCACCTACACCCCCCAAACCCTAATCATTTTCCCCCATTTCCTCGTTATCACTCTTCTCTTCTTCTCTAGAACGCTCTCTAGCAGAAATCCTAATTCTCCCCCGCCGTCACTAACCTACTGCCTTCATATGGTGGTTCTTCACCACCTCAGGCCTCTACCGGCCTCCTATTTTCTATGGTCTATCCGTTTCCTAGATCCTTGAGGAGATTTCAATGGACCTAGGTAGGTCTGGTTTGCACTTTTGGATTTCTTGCCTGTTTCAGGCTATTTGCTCGACCTTGAGTAATAACCTTTGTTATTTTTGTTACGAATCCATTGTCTTCTAAGCCTATGTTCTCGTCTCTGTTGTACTTTCTAAAAAAGCATAATTTTTATCTCTGATATTCTCAGATATGTATGTATTTGAGACGAATCGAACAACTCTCACATGTTTTTCTTGAAAGTTTTCTGGTTTCAACTGATTTCCCGTTTTTCCTAAACTAGGATTTACTACAAGTCATCTTCTCAAAGGGTTTTCTGATTTTTAAATGTTTAATCGTACATTCTTAAGTGTTCTTGACTGATTTATGCTAAAGTTGCCTAAGCCTTAGTCGATTTATGTGAAAACTCGAACTGTCTGATGTTTTTCTTCGATTATGAGTTTTTCAATGTTACTAGTCATATTGGTTCATTCTGTATTTAGACTTACACGCTTTTCCTTAGTCAAATTCCTTTCTTTGTGATTTTTATCCTATGTAATCTTTATTAGGGTTTTTGAGTTATTCTCGTCTAATTTCTCTATGTTCATAAAGTTTTACTCAGCCTATTTTATTTATGTTAATCGATATTCTTTCCAGAATTGTTGAGTGATTCGCTTTGTTAGAAATTTATGTGCATGATTCTTGATTAATTCCTTGTTTATGGCCTTAATTAGTCTTCTTGCCTTATTTAATTGCCTGTAATATTTACTAACTCCTTATATGATTATTTCCTTAATTAGACTCCTAATTATTTTCTCTTTACTTAAGTCTGATTTGAACCTCTTTCCTTAAATGTATCATGCCCTTTACCATTAGGTAATTACCCTTAATTAAGAGAAGACTACACTGATTTGGTGTGTGAATTGATTCAGTGATTTCCTTAATTTCTAGGTGATTGATCTCCTTTACCTTATTTTGTTTTGATCTTAACTATTATATATACTCTCCTCTATTCTCACTTCTAACGCACGAACAAAAGTTCATAACACACACTTACGCTAAAACTCTCTTTTCTTCTCTATTACTTGTGATAATCATTGATCTTGCGGGCTATAAGCCAAGGCTAAATATTGAACTGCACCTGCTTTACATTCTGTGCTCTCTTCCTTAACTGGTATGTCTCTGATTAGATTTTGAAACCTAAACTCTATGTGCTTCATTTCTGCACTAGTTCGTTATTTATGAACTCGATCCATGTTCCTGTTTACTGCTTTGCTTAGCATGTCTAATCTTGTCTTGTTCAATATGTAATTAGCATGTACAAATTATAATTGTTTATTTGATGTTTGTCCAGCATGTCTATTTACCCCTTGCCTATTCCCATTTACTGATGAGATCATGTTAGTTACCTAATCTCTTAAGGCAATCGACTTACGCTAGTTGTGAATCTAATTTTCTCCAGTACCCCATTTGCTCTCAACATGGCTTTACTTCATCCTTGATCTATGTTTCAATTACCTACCATCTTGACTAACCTATTAATTCTATAAATCTCCTAAGTGTTCTATGAATTTGTTGTCTATATGCCTCCCTGTACGTTGTCATGTGTTTCTTTAATGTGAATTCTATGTGTCCCCAACCCCTTCATCCCTGTGTGAAATATGTTTGTTGAGTGTTTCTGAATCTTGGTCGTCTATGACCAATTGATTGTTTGCTGATTTCAAAAGTGTTTTAGTATTCGTCCCAAACTGTTTTTCACTACTAAACTAGTTTCTATTTCAGAAAACCTTTTCACTCCTAGAGTCATCTATATGCTATTTTTTCACTAAATCTTTCAAAACTATGTCAAGCACTCTCACTTTACTCGTAGATCATTAGGTTCTGCCCCTCCAGTGTGTGTACTGTCTTGGGATCCTCTTCAGATCCCTTTGAACTTTGGCACACTGGGGCTGGCCCTTCCATACTGCACTTACTCAATCCCTGTTATGAAAAGTCTAGGTATGAGCACTGCCCAGGATCCTTGAGGTCTCACACACCTGGACACAAATTTGACTATGAAATCCATGGCATTTGAGACTACTGAAGGCCTGGTACTCCTAGGTTTGCTTTGGACCTGCTTCAGGCTCCCTATAGCTTAATTTATATTTTATTTATGTAATTTATTCAATCATTGGTCGGTAATAATTATTTGTAAACAGATATTGGGGTGATTAGTGAAAAAGGGAGGGTATTTGTATGATACTGTGGGTAAAGCCGGGTAGAAATCATGTCTATAGGCTTTACATTCTGCAAATCTGCATTAGAAATCATGTTCTAGGGTTGACGTGTTTATTTGCATTCAAACCATGTTAAACCTGTGCATTAAATATCTTGTTCTTAGGGTCTTCACGTTTATTGCTTCAGTATACTACATATCACTATTCCATGATTTAATTCTGCATAAGTACTTTCAATTAGAGATCCTGCTATTAGGCGAATAGCCATGTCTTAATAAATCTGTCACTCCTATGTGCATTTAGATATCATATTCTAGGAATTCTGTTTGCATTCGTTTGAATACACCTAGTTTAATTAAAATAAGTCATTGATCCTGAAGAGGCATAAAAGCAGTCTCGCATATAGGAGTATGTTTTTCTGAGTATAACTGGTAACAATCTTTCATTTTCAAATCCGTGTCACTTAGAATAGCATGTTTGTAGGTTAAATAACTTCAAAACTGTTTAAAATATCTTCTAATTGTTACTACGTACAATCCCACGTCGAGGCAAGCCTTAGGTAATTAATCTTTATATAAAATTGGAAATTGTATTTTTGATTGTTTACTGCTAAGTTTTACAGGACTTAAAATCAGTAGGCAAACTGATTAGGACCCTGCCATTGAGGTTGTGAAACAGTGTTGTATATTATGTGTATTAATGTTCACCTAGACATCCTGTCCTAGGATTCTCATTTTTTTGTAAAAACAAAAATTACCTGAATCTGTGTTTGAGACGTGTTGTTTATTTGCATTACATGTGGAGGTAAACATAAGCCTCTTAATTGCTTCTTCACCTATCTTCTTGTCCTACATGTTATTTTTTTGTCGCCTAGATTTTTCCCTTTTGAATACTTTAGGGGTTGTCTAGAATTGCCCAGATTTAGAGGTCTTCAAACTCCTTCGCGACCACAAGGAAGGGACGGGTAACAGCACGTTTAGAGCTTGCTAAATAAAATTCTCTTAATAACCACTAAAGGGTGGGGTAATGGGTAGAAAAGGATATGATGACCTGTGCGCTAATGCAACGTGTAGCCCCTCATTGAGGAGTGATTATCGGGCATTGCATGTATATGATCCTATAGGATAAACAATTTAGGACCCCTTTTACCCATTTACATATGTGTGCTTAGATTGCTAATTTGTTAAAGCCTTTATTCATTTACATATGTGTTCTTAGACTTCTTATTTGCACTTGATTAATTCACAAAGTAAGTTTGGTCGGGACCCACAGTTGTGGACTCCGAGGGGTGCCTAACACCTTCCCCTTGAAGTAACTTCAAGACCTTACCCAATCTCTGGTTATACAATTAGTGTTATAAATGACCCGTAAGTAGGTGCCCTAACGTACCTTAATTAGTTAGGTGGCGACTCTTCAAATCCCTTATATCCCTTTTCCCAAAAGGAAACGAGTTGTCCAAATAATGTCAAAAACCCTGACTAATCCGAGAGGAGAGTAAAAAGGGGGGGGGNGGGACAGCATTACAAACCGCTTTGTCAATTTGTCTAAATGTGCTTCATTTTGTTAATGCTCTCACCCTTTCCCTTTCCCCTCTATGTGCAATTAATTGTTTACTTTCCCAAGTATTTATTTTTCCAAAATGAACTGACATGTTTATTGTTTCCTTTGTAACCGCTTTTCAATTATAACTGCCGTATTTATTGCTTTCACTGCGTGCAAATACGTGACAACATGTTGTTTATTGCTTAATTATTGCTGCATAATCATACTCAACATCATATTTCACTCGTTCCTAAAAAATTCCTATAGCAACGCTTGATGAGTGGTTGCGCTCTTTCAATTTATATCACCCCGTAAATTTGGAAAGGCTTATTTGCGGTAAAACCAGTCGATCAGCAGTGCAGTCGATGGTTCCATGCCTTTCCCCTTCGAGTTGTCCGCTCGAGGGTGCCGGCCTAAAACCCCATAGAAACCTTACTCTTGTTATATTGTGCATGCATCATGATCAAACCTAGCTGGGTTAATGTGTCGTCCGCACAATAACCCTTTAAGACGGCCTTATCCAAAAGTCCACCGAGGTTTTCATAATCCCAACGGACACGATCACATTATTTGCATTAATTTGGAGAACTAAATGCATGTATGCTAATCATAAGTGTATAAATAGTCGAGTCTGGTGGGGGGAAAGGGCCTAACCATTTTTGTCTTGCAAAAAATGAGGCACGAGGTCCCCCGATTCTGTATGGTCATCAATATCCCACCAATGCTCCTAGACTGGTGGGACAACCTTCCTTCAAGTTATAAGAAACACGTGAGGAAGCATCTGGGAAATTTACCTTCTTTTCTGGACATCCAACTGAACAACATGCTGATTGAGGTTGCCACTTTGTTTTGGGATAGTGAAAGAGCTGTATTCCGCTTTGGGAATATTGAAATGACACTGTTCGTAGAATAAATAGAAGGACTTGCTAGGATAGCTTGGGAAAGCTCTGGGTTGTTGGTACCCGAGAACCGCACGGGCAAAGGTTTTCTGAAAATGATGGGGTTGAAAAAGAATGTTGAATTGGAGTGTTTGAAACAATATTACATACCTTTCGAGTACTTGTATGAAAGATACGGTCACAGCAAATCATACCATACCTATCATGACGAGTTTGCCATCACGTCTCTGGGTCACATCCACCGCAGGGTATTCGTGTTTATTATGTGCTTTTTGGGCTTGATAGTGTTCCTGACAGAGAGGGAAAGGATTCATACCAGGCTAACCATGGTAACTAGGGCCTTGATAGAAGGGATCGATGGGCAAACCTTCAGCATTTTCCCTATGATCTTAGCTGATACTTACCGAGCCTTGGAGCATTGTCAAAGAGGAGTTAAACATTTTGAGGGTTGCAACATGTTGCTGCAGTTATGGCTCCTAGAACACCTTCAAAAGGGCCAATATCACCAAGAACTTCCGCAAAGGGCTTTGAATGATCACATTTCTTTCCATCACCCCAAGCGGATGACATACATTCCGGACAAACTTTCTCAGTAGGATACTGCCAAGGAGTGGGTGGAATTCTTTGATAATCTGACCGAGAAGCATGTGCAATGGATGTTCGAGTGGTTCCCGACGGACGAATTTATCATCAGATCCACGGATGCACCACACTTAGTACTAATCGGGTTAAGAGGTATATATCCCTATGTTCCTCTCCGAGTCATGAGGCAGGAAGGCAGAAAACAAGTTGTACCAAGGGTTGCCAAGATGGGTCACTTTAGAGTGGATTTCTAGGACGACGACGTCCCCTACAAGTGCCAAGCTCAACATATGTGGCACTGCAAAATCATCATGGAGAAGAATACTATCGAACCAGACAAGTACCATGCAGGATGTGCACCTTTCTACTAGGCATGGCTGGAAGACAACTTGATACTATCCCATGTATCAACCAAACAACATCATAATTTGGAATGTTAGAGGAGCTGACAATGCAAACTTTAGGAGGCACTTTAGAGAACTTATGGACACCCAATAGGCCTTGTCTAGTGGATTTGTTGGAAACCAAAATGACTAGCCATATTTCTATCCTAGAGGAGTTCAACTTCACTGATATAATTGAGGTCCCTGCCGTTGGACAAGCTGGTGGTTTGGTGATTTTATGGAATCATGACATGATGACTGTCAACAACTTCACTGGGAATGGGCAGGCTATACATGCAATGATCGAGGTAAAACCTAAAAAACTTTCTTGGTTATTTAGTGCAATTTATGTTAGCAATAATATATTATTTAGAAACATGTTATGGAATAATCTAAGACAAGTAAGTGATTACTATCAAGGGCCTTGGATGATAAAGGGTGACTTCAATTAAATTATAAATTCCGGGGACAAATTTGGTGGCAGATTCATAAATAAAAAACGTGCTAGGTCATTAATCCACTATCTTAATCAATGCAACCTAGTTCACTTAGGTTTTAAGGGATGTAAATACACATGGTCCAACCATCGTAAAAGGAATAATGGTCTAATAATGGAAAGATTAGATAGCGTTTATTCTAATGAAGAATGCTTACAAGCTTTTCCCAATGTCACAATAACCCACCTCCCTAAAATTCAATCAGACCATAACCCTATCCTCATAAACCTTAATAATAGAATTAATTATATTGTGACCGGCCCTTTAGGATAGAAACCTTTTGGTGTTCCCATCCATACTTCACTAGAATAGTGTCACAAAGTTGGGAAAATAAAAACTTAGTGAAGGTACAGAGTCTTTCCAAAAAATAATATCTTAGAATGGAAAAAAAAATACCTTTGAAAACTTTTTTTCCAAGAAAAGGATTCTCCTGAAGAGAATTGATGGAATCCAAAATTCTCCTAGCTATACCACTAGCCAATATCTTAGAAATCTAGAATCAAATCCTATCGAGGATTATAATACCATTCTACAACAAGAAGAAGAATACTGAAAATTGCGATCTAGGATTACTTGGTTAAATGAGGATGATGCCAACACCAAATTTTTCCATATTAAAGCCACTAATAGGAGGAGGAGAAACAACATTGTCTTCTTCTAAGATAACTCTGGAAATTGGATTGAGGACCAAGTCACCCTAATGAACCATATAATAGCTTACTTCTCAAGCTTATTTCACTACCCCTATGAAAAAACTTATTGGTCAATCATTAAAAAAGAAAAGGCTAGTTTTTCAAATATTGATCTATCAAGTCTAGACAATCCCTTAAAAAGTCATGAAATAAGAAAAGTTGTGTTCTCCTTTAATCCCTACAAATCCCCTGGCTCTGATGGGTTACACCCGTTATTTTTCTAAAAATTTTGGCACATTATAAGAAACAAGGTCATAAATCTTTGCCAAAATATTTTCCACACGAAAAAGATGCCTCATGACATTAACAAAACCTTCCTTTGCTTAATTCTTAGATTTAACAATGCCAACAACTTGAAAAATTTTAGGCTTATAATCTGTGTAACACCATTTACAAAATTATAACCAAGATTATTTCCAATCGCATTAAGCCGTTCCTACAACACATAATCAATATTCATCAAACTAGCTTCCTAAAAAATAGGAGGGCTAGTGACAATGCCATTATCATCCAAGAAGTGTTAAAAAAGTTAAACTCCACCAAAAAAGGAAGGGAGCGTCTAATACTTAAGATTGACCTAGAAAAAGACATTCGAAAAATTAGAATGGTCATACATCTACAGGACTCTAAAATTTTTCAAATTTCCTCCTAATATTTCAGCACTAATCCTTAGCTGCATCTCTACAAGTACCATCTCCATACTAGTTAATGGTCACATGACAAAGGAATTTCACCCTACAAGGGGTATTAGACAGGGTGATCCTATGTTACCTTACTTATTCATTTTGTGCATGGATATGCTATCAATAAACATTGACAATCAAGTGGATATAAGGAATTGGGACCCTATCAAACTAAACCCTAGAAGTCCCAACTTATCTCACTTATTCTTTGCGGATGACCGCACTTTAATGGGTTAAGCCAATAAAAAAAACTCAATACAATGTGGAGAAACATGGAAGATTTTTGTTGCCTCTCTGAATTAAATATCAATAAGGATAATTTCAAGATTTTTGTGACCAAGAATTGCGGAGAACCTACTAAAGACTTGGCAATGAGTGTCTTTGATATCAAGATTAGTAATTCCTTCGGTACATACTTAGGTTTCCTCATGCTAAGAACTAAGACTAAACACAGGGATTATCAACCACTAATTGATAAAATGCGAGCCAAATTAAATAATTGAAATGTTAGGTGGTTAAGTATGGCTGGTAGGTGCACCTTAGTAGCCTCCACACTCAACGCCATTCCGAATCACCTAATGCAAATTTTCTTTCTACCGGACAAAACTCTTAAAGAAATAGACAAAATTCAAAGACACTTCCTCTGGGGCACTACAAGGGAAAAGAAAAAGATCCACTTAATTGGGTGGAGCACTATCACTACTACAAAAGATCTAGGTGGTCTAGGTATTCAAAAAGCAAAATCTAAAAACTTAGCTCTACTAACAAGCCTAGCCTGGAGAATTCTAAATAATCCCTCGTCTCTTTGGGCTAGGGTTCTCATTAGTCTATATGGGAATAGTAAAAATTTTAAGAGTGGCTCGAACACTTGGAACAGTCTCCTCAAGGGTTGGTACGTTTGTAATAAGGGCATAACGTGGACAATACACCAACATTCTAATAATAAACATATGGAACACAAACTGGATCTCAAATATTCCCAACCTTCGTAGTACCATTATAGGCCCTTTAACTTATAATGAAGATTGTTTGAAGATTAAGGATATTTGTGATAATGAGTCCTGTGATTTAAGGAAAATATCCTTTGAACTACCCCTATGCATAGCCAACAATATCTATGCATTAAACCCAACAAGCATATTACTCCAATAACCTCAAATGGAGTATAAACCCTACTGGTATATTTTCAACAAGTTCAAGCTATAAGCTAATTGAGGAACAAACTTGTCAAATCCTTAATTTCAATTGCATCTGGGGCCAAAAATGCCCTAACAAGATAAAAAAAATTCTATGGAAATGCTACCATAAACGACTTCCTACCGGAACTTACCTAAGCAAAATAGGTGTGAATATTGATTATCATTGCCCAATATGTAAGAACATCAATGAGACTCTAATCCATATATTCTGGGAATGTAGCATCACTCAATATTTTTGGCAATCCATGGGAGAAACAACCGATCCCCAAATATACACAACACAGTGGGTTGATATACTCAGGAACAAGACTTACTCTAAAGGGGCGATAGCGCTTGACTAATAACATATCAAAGGGGCAAATCCCACATTAAACGACAAATACATTATATGGGAGGACTTATTCCCGTTTGCCATATGGGCTCTCTGGACCAACATAAATCACAACAACCAAAATAATACCTCTAACCAGATCAACATTGGTAGAGTTATTAACCAAACTATTGAATACAACCGATTAACTTCTAGGGCGACTAATAAAAATATAAAAATAAATATTAATATCAAGTGGTAGACCCCTCCAATGGGTTGGTCCAAGATAACCATTGATGGTGCCTTTAGGAGCAATTGCCTACCGGAGGGAATCGGTGGAGCCATACGCAACAACAAAGGTTAATGGAGAATGGGCTACCTAAAAAAATCCATGCAGCATCACCAATCCAAGCAGAGTTACAAGCGTTACGGCATGCACTTCAACTAATCATAGAGGAAAAAATCTTCCAAGTTGAAGTAGAAACGGATGCCAAGGAAGTTATACAATTTCTACACAATGATTCTCCAACTTGTAATGATTTGATTTATGAATGCAGGTGGTTAATGGGTAAGGCACTGCTGCTGGGGGAGATCACAGTGAAGCATAGCTTTCGTGAAGGGAATGTGATAGCACATCAACTGGCACAAGCAGCTCCTATGGAACCTAGCTTAAATAATTTATGCACTTTTGTTTTACCACCTGACTTGGTAATAGATGCCTATCACAAAGATCAGCATGGTTTTGTTTATGCAAGACAATGTTCTACCTTAATGTGTTGTAATTTGGTTGCATTAGAAAACGACAATGCCTTAGAAGGCATAACTAAAGCCCATCGTGCCTTTTGTACAGACCTCGCACCCTAGTTTAATTAGTAATATAAAGTATCTTTTATCCTTAAAAAAAAAACCACAGCCATGATTAAATGAGTCATGCATTCACGTTGCTGGAATGCCATTAACTTCAAAGTTCAACTTTAAACCCACAATCGACGTGCACTATTTTTTTCGTCCTTTTACTTTTTCTCAACAAAAAAGAATATCTTTATTGGAGAAAATACCGATCGCTTTCTAAATCAGTTTATTGAGCAACGATTCACTTGTTTTGTCCAGTGAAATCAGAAACTTTGTCAAATCTTCATTTACATTTGGTAATGATCAAGAACTTCAAAAGTGAATGGAAGGATACTGTAGTGTAAAAAATAATATTTATCAAACTTAAAAAGTAGATAGATTTGAACAGATGTGTCACGCCCCAATTTTTCCTTCGTTGGGTATCATGACGGCACTTAGTCTTAAGGACTAGGTAAGTCTAATAATTCTGAATAACAACCCCACATATATAATAAAAAAAATATATGTAAATGCTTTCCGAAATGAAATCTCTATACATTACACATTTTCCCAAAAATCAATAGTACAAGTCATAAGCTCTATAGAATATTCTTTTCTATAACTCCTAAATACAACTGTCCAGAAACAAATACAACAGTGTATGAACAAAATAAGACGGTGACTCCGAAACCGTGAACGTTGTAGCAGGTTTTACCTTGAGTTTCCACAACAGCAACTGTGATGTTAACTATCGATCGACCGGCTACGCAAACCTGAGATCTGCACAAAATATGCAGAAATGTAGTATGAGCACACCACAGCGGTGCCCAGTAAGTATCAAGACTAACTTAGGTGAAGTAGTGACGAGGACTGGTCAAGACACTCACTAGTCTAACGAGCTGAACAAGTAGAAAATATAGGACAACGGAATATGATATTTACATAAGGGCTTCATAATATGGCTAACAATACAGTAAATTCAATAAGGAAAGGAATAACAAGTATCGGCGAAAAAACCGTAAAGATAACACTAAAGAGTAAATGGAACACAAACTAAACCAGGAATGTAAATATACAACAAGGACAAGTAATAACTTGGCAATTTCGACTGCTTTTACATCTAATTCTTAGTCATCTACACAAGGTACGGAACCTCGGAAAGATCACAACTCACGGGTTCCAATATCCGAACCCTAACATTTGGCATCTTGTGTCCTCATTTCAGCTAATAACTGCACGGACGACTCACATACCAATTGGAATCATTCTCACATATAAGGCGAGTACAACAAGGGTATCTATACTCAACAATGACAAGGAACCTCCCTTAGCTCGATAAGAGTGCTTAGCTACGTGTATGCTTGTGCATGTGTTCTAACACAATTCAACCGATTAATAAGCATAAGGAAAGGAAAGGACAACACATACAATTTCATTTCTCACAATTGTCACAAGAATAAGCTCACACAGTAAGTGTACCATTACACAATCTCAACAACAAGGAATTCCCACATGCCAACACAAGTATCACAAATAATCCCTGACACAGCCCATCTTGTCTCACCACGTGTGTAATAGTAAAGTGAATGTTCGCCTTGTCTCGCCACACGCGCACAACAATGTTCCCACCTTGTTTCGCCACATGCGCAACCCACCTATACATATCCCGCCTTGTCATGCCGCATGCGCAATATCAATAGAAAACACAACACGACAGAAACTCCGTGCAAATTCCCATATCAACAATCGCACGGTAGAAACCTCGTGCATTGCCACAACAAGTACAACAACAATAATGACAAAAATACAAGATGCGATAAAATATATCAACTCAAGAATCTTTGATCACAAGAAAGGAAAGGCTAGTTTGCAAGGAATAAACACAATAAAGAATGCTAGGAATAATAAGAACAACTCAACAAAGAAGAAAATAGCATATAACAGTAATACCCAAATGCACGGTTAAATAACAAGAAACTAACCTGAATTCGATAAATCTATGTACGGGCAAGTCAATTAAGGTATAGGATATCTTAACTTCCTTTAAAGTCAAGCAGTTGCGAGGATATTCAACAATTTCACTTAAGGACAAGCAGCGGGAAAATAACCATAACCTCAATTCAGACCAAACAATTATAGGGTGAGATGATGACAATTACAAATAGGGATAAGTAGTTATGAAGATATAACATGACAGTAAAAGGGATAAAATCTTCAGTCAAGTCAATTAGGAGTCAAATAGGAAATAATAGTGAATCCGAAAGCACGTAATTCGAATTTAAGTAGGTAGAGATGAAACTAGTAATTAGGAACATAGTCGTATCAAGAAAAAATTCATACTCCATGAATATAAGGATCTAATATCCCTAAAAGGACAATTTTCCACATATAAGTCCGAGCACGCAATCCTCACCTTGTGTACACGAACTACAATCAACATAGAATACTCAATTCCTAAGGGGTATTCCCCCACACAAGGTTAGGCAAGATACGTACCTCAAAGGCGACAACCTGGTACTCTAAAATGAACTTCTCGGGTGAAAAGACCTCCGAATGGCTCAAATCCAACCAAAACAACTTGAATTTACAAATAAAACTTATAAGAAACTATTCCGGATCATAAAGTCTAAATCTTTAACAAAATCTAAAAATCGATCCAAAAGTTGATCCCCGGGACCGTATTTCGGAACCCGACAAATTTTATAAAACTTGAATACCCATTCCAATATGAGTTCAACCACACAAAAATTATCAAATTCCGATACCATTCGTCCTTCAAATCCTGATTTTCATTTTTAAAAGATTTTATAATTTTCCCAAATGTCCTTTAGATTCTTGTGAATTTGATGTTAAATCTAAGATATAATCACAAAATATAGTTGTAAATTGATTAGAGGTACTTACCCAATTATTTGGTATTAAAATCTTCTCTTAAAATCGCCTACTCTCGGACCTAGGGTTCAAAATATGATAAAATGAAGCTAAGATTCGGAATGCCCATCTTTTAGGAGGCTACAGATGTCGCATTTGCGACACTGGGTTCGCAAATGAAAACTCGCAAAACCGAAGCCTGAACTATCATGTCACTATAGCAATTGCGATGAAATGCTTCGCAAATGCAAAGTAGGGCCTTCGCAAAATCAGCCCAAACGTTCGAAAATGAGAACTTGCCCTTCGCAGTTCATTTTTCGTATTTGCGAGACTGGCTTCACAAATGTGAAGCCTGCCAGTCCCCTGCCTTTTCACAAATAAGATTCCAAGTCCACAAAAGCAGTGGCTGCAAATGCGACCCTCTACTCGCAAATGCAAGATCAGACAGCAGCAGTTCTTAACTTTCTTCCAAACACCCTGAAATGCGCACGAAACTCATCAGAGCCCTCAAGGATCCAAACCAAACACCCACACAAACATGAAAACATAACATAAACTCGCTTGCGCAATCAAAACACAAAAATAACCTCTAGAACCATGAATCGGATGCCAAAACGCATGAAAATCAGTATTAACTTCAAGAACTTCTAGAATTGCATCCAAACGTCAGAACCACATCAAATCAATTCCAAATAACACCAAATTTGCAGGCAGGGCCCAAATGACCTAACGGAGCTGCTCCAACTCTCAAAACCGCGTTCTGACCTCGATATCACCAAAGTCAACAATTGGTCAAACCCTTCCACTTTCCAACTTCATTTTTCGCCGAAATGCCTCAAATTACCCTACGGACATCCAAATCCAAATCAGGATGCACGCCTAAGTTAAAAATAACCATACAAAGTTGCACAAGACCTTATGTTGCTGAATGGAACTTAAATTCTTAAAACGACCAGTCGGGTTATTATATTGTCCCCCTCTTAAAACTAACGTTCGTCCTCGAACGTGCCAAGAATCGCCTCAAATTCTTAACTGAATTCACACTTCCATCATACACCCGTGGGTGATCCCACGTCACCCCAATCCGCATAAGCCTGACGACACCATCTCGACTGTAATTTAGCCATTCTACCAACACTAATAAGCCTCATACCCCAAATTTTCACCTTCTATTCATTTATGAAAGACCCAATTCTAAATTCATATCCGGTATTAGTCTAAACCAGTTGCATCAACTCATGCCTACACCCACAAGGTATGACCATACAGTATAACACACCACACATAGGCCCATAATAGCACTTCTGATCACAATAGCTGCCCGAAATCAACCAAGCACCGGCAATTAGCCTCATATCTGATAGAACTCTGTTTCGACCCTCTATAACACTGACAATGATGAAAGAAACACGAAGACCTCATAATTAGACACCTGAATCACCAAGCCAAAACTAACACCACCGGGGACACACCCCGCAAGCTAAAACTCAAGAAGCACAAAACGAAAATGATAGAATATGAAAGAGAAACACATAAGGGAACTATCAAACAAGCCTGACAGACACAACTCTCTATCATTACTAACCTACAAAACAATATAACAAGGAAGGAATTAAAGCATATGAACAAGTTACAAGGATCCCATCATGATATAACTTCTATCGCGGTACACAGTCCGATGCGAACACATCAACTCACATGAAATCTGGAGGGTCGCGCCCTCAACTCTAAATCACAGATCGAATATTTATCACCAATTGAAATCTCCCACTAACTCGGATTTGCCAATAAAATCATAACACTCACTGAACTCTCACCTCGGTAGAGTATCAAATCACAACTCGTAACCAAAATACTCAGGAAATCACATCAAGCCTACCATGAGGAACAACAAGGGCTCACTTCTAATATCACCACTCTCAATGATGGATAAAAACAACGATAGACACGGCTATCACTCATAGAACCTACCAAAAGGGCAAACATGTAAACATAGTGCAAAATCATAAATCTCACTCGTAATGAAATAACAAATAAGGGAACTCATCCGGATAAGAGAAATACGAATGGTGCTCTATATATCAAATCAAAACATACCTGCATGATAACATATGTCACAACAGCCTCCAACCTACTGTATGAAACACATCATTGGGGCGCCCCCTACTCACCTGAATATCCCGTTGTGACACATCTGCCCGGAGTTTGGGACAGTCTCTCACTATGTGGATGATATCTCCACACTCAAAGCAACCTCTCTGCTGATGTGGTTGTGGAAGTTGTGCAGTACGAGTACTCTGAGACCCATGAGCACCTGAAATATTATGCGAAGAAGGTAGTGCATACTGAACTGGATGACCCACAAAACCTCTTCCATGTCATACTCTGCCTCCAAAGTAAGGACCAATAGATCTCTCCGGCCTTCGAGGCTTCCTCGCCTCTCTGTCCTATCTCTCCTGACCTCGCATGTCCTCCCTCGTATAGCCCCGCCTGTCACCTCTATCATAGTCCCGCCTGTCATCTCTCTCACGATCCCACTTTCCCTCAACTCGGCAAGCAATCCCTACCACCTGCTGAAATGAAACATCCGACTCTAACTCCCGAGCCATGTTGAACCGAATATCACGCCTGAGCCCCTGAATGAATCTACGAGCACGCTCTCTAATTGTAGTGACCAAGGTAGGTGCATGTCCGGCCAAATCACTAAATCTGACGGCATACTCTGATACTAACATAGTTCCTTGGCGCAGCTGCTCAAACTCCACGCGCCATGCTTCTCAGAGGGATTGAGGTACGAACTCTCTCAAGAACATCTCAGAAAATTGATCCCATGTAAGTCGCTCCTCTGAGATGAAATGTAACAAAAGAAACCTCGCTCGTCTCCAGAATACCCATAGTACGAAGAATGTGGTGACACTGCTCCAGGAAACCCTTGGCATCATCTGTCGCCAATCCACTGAAGGTAGGAGGGTGGTACTTCTTGTACCTCTCAAGTATAAGATGTTCTTCCTCAGATGATGTTTCCCTAACCATGAGCTGAACTGGGACCATAGGCTGTGCTGCCATGACACCTGGAACCTGACCAACATGATCTCGTTGCTCTTTTGTGTGGGCGGCTGGAGTCTGAACTCTTCCCTCGGTCTTTGAAGTAGTTGGTGCAACCGAAAAAAACCCCGCCTGAGCCAGTGTACCAAACATGCTCAGGAACTATGCTAAAGTGTCCTGAAGTCCGGGGATAACAGCAGACACCTCTGGTGCCGGCCCCCCAACTAGAACTACTGGCGGCTCCTCAACTGCTACTCTGGTAGGTTCCCTAGCTGCGACACGTGCTCCTCGTCGGCCTCTGCCTCTGCCCCTAGCGACATCTGCTCCAGGGGTAATGTCATCAGGAACCGCAGCTTGTATCCTTACCATCTGTGAGAGAATGGAATGATAAATTTCAAACTTCAAGATCAATGAATTCGCACGATAGGAATGAAGGAAGTGAAATATTTAGGCTCTCGAAGATAAGTAATGACGTCTCTGTACCGATCCGCAAGACTCTACTAAACTCGCTTATGACTCGTAGCACCTATGAACCGAGAGCTCTAATACTATCTTGTCACACCCCAATTTTTCCTATGTTGTGTATCGTGACGGCATCTAGTCTTTTTTACTAGGTAAGCCTAATATTTCTGAATAACAACCACATATATATATATATATATATATATTAAAAAAATATTTAAATGCTTTCTGAAATGAAATCTCTATACATTACACATTTTTCAAAGCCCGGTAGTACAAGTCATAAGCTCTATAGATTTTTCTTTTCTATAACTCCTAAATACAACTATCTAGAAATAAATACAACAGTGTATGAACAAAATAAGATGGTGACTCCGAAACCGCGAACGTTGTAGCAGGTTTACCTTGATTTTCCACAACAAATACAATCGCGCTGCTAACTATCGATTGACCGGCTACGCGAACCTGGGATCTGCACAAAACGTGCATAAGTGTAGTATGAGCACACCACAGGTGTCCAGTAAGTATCAAGACTAACCTCGATTAAGTAGTGACAAGGACTAGTCAAGACACCCACTGGTCTAACGAGCTGAAAAAGTAGAAAATGTAGGACAACGGAATATGATATTTACATAAGGGCTTCATAATATGGCTAATAATACAGTAAATTCAATAAGGAAAGGAATAACAAGTATTAGCGGAAAAACCGTAAAGATAACACAAAAGAGTAAATGTAGCACAAACTAAATCCGGAATGTAAATATACAACAAGGACAAATAATAACTCAGCAATTTCGACTACTTTTACATCTAGTTCTTGGTCATCTCCACGAGGTACCTAACCTCGGACAGATCACAACTCACGGGTCCCATTATCGAACCCTAACATTTGGCATCTTGTGCCCTCATTTCAACTAATAACTGCACGGACGACTCACATGCCAATTAGAATCATTCCCACATATAAGGCAAGCACAACAACGGTATATATACTCAACAATAACAAGGAACCTCCTTCACCCGATAAGAGTGCTTAGCTACGTGTATGCTTGAGAAGGTGTTCTAACTGTTGAACCCAATTTTGTCCCTCCTTTTTTTCAAACTATTTCTTTAATCGTCTAATATTACTAATAATATAAAATGGGCATTCTATTATTTTTAACACAAATTCACTTACTTTTTGTTATTATTAAAACTACTACTACTATAGTTATCATTATTATTATTATTATTATTATTATTACTGTTATTTCTAATAGGTTGTTATCATTGTAACTACTATTAGTTTACTACTATTAATAGTACTATTGTAACTAATATAATTATTATTGTAATTTTTTATTAACATCTATCTAATATTATTTTATCTTTCATATATATAAATTTAAGTTTTAATACAAAGAAGTTCAAAAGAATTAATTTGAAGATTGGGAAAAGGCCATAAAATTCGACCATTTAGGAGCCTAAAACTTCTTTATTCTTCAGACCAATTCCATAGCCCAAATAAATAATATGTTGGATTTAATTTTTTTTAAAAGATTAATAGTTCTTTCTCAAGCCACCAAATAAGTAAGCCCATTTTTTTTCTAAAATACTTGAAGCCCAAACGTCCAAAGCTTAGTTCAGCAGTCCAACTACTCTCTTTCCTCACTTAACCAAAACCTAGAAATAAATTAGGTTCTATTTTGTTTCTTCCAAGACTTGGCAGCCCCCCATCCCTCTCCTTTCCTCTTATGAACAAAAATCCAATCTTCTTCACCCTCTAATCAAAATATGCTAGATCTTTTTTGTGCATATGTCATTTACCTCTATCTCATATCTTTGTCTTGATGTTTTCTTTTATCTCTTTTTGTGGTGAATCTTCAAGGTGCATACCAAATCTTGCCATTTCGGGTAAGCATCACGTGAAGATGAAGTCCGTCCATGCCTCCAACGTTCAAAATTCAAACGAGTATGTAGGCCAAAATTCAAAATCTGAATTTGAAGATCCCACTCAAGAACCCTAACTTCTTTCTATAAATATTGGCTTTGAAACTCATTTTGGGGGGACTCTTGGCCGCCACCTCTATTCCCTTAAAACTCATGGTTCAACCACTCTCTCTCACCCAAAAAAAAAGCTTGTTGCCTTCACTCGCCATCTCTAAAATCGAGATATTTCTTTCTTGTAATCTCTCAGCTTCTGTTGATTTTTTTTAGCCAACAGTAAAATTATTTTGTGTTTGCTCTACGATTAAAGTTAGTTTGAGGTAGCGAGGTTGAGGTTGAAGTCCGTTGGATTTGAGACCCCAGCCCCGGTTCACTGCCTCAAAACAGGTCAATGACTTTGTTTTACTTATTTTTCTTTCGATTCTAGGTAGTATCTGCTTGAATCATTAATTTTTGAAGTGTATTAGTTTATCTTTGTGTGAGACGTCATTAACAATGGATATTCGTCATGCCCTTTTATGTTGGGAGTAGTTTGAAGTCATCGATTTGTGTTATTACTCTATCGTCAAAATCTTATGTTAAGTGTTCATTATATTTTAGCTGCTATCCGTATATTAAAAATCATGTGTTAAGCTATTTCTGGAATGGGGGTTATGTCATAATAGACTGTGAGGATGCTAGTTGAGCAAGTATTTTAGAAACCATGAATAATTTTATTGTATGAATAAAACTGTCTCTAATATATGTTTTGGTTGTGTAAATGCTTGTGGATATGAATACTTCATGCTTTAGCTATCATCTATATAGGGTGTTGCTATTTAGAATGGGTTCACTTCATGTCTTCCATGCGTTAAATATTCAGAGGTTGTACTGCTTTTGGGTTACTGTCCAAAGAATGAAAGATAGATCTTCTCAAGAGCTCTAAATTACCAATAAAATGACCAATCTACCTAATCAATGTAATATGAATATTAAGGCTCATATTCTCTCGTGTTAAAGAAGGATTTTATAAGCCAACTGATGTATATTTTCTTCTTATAAAGAAATTCAGCTTTACATTTTTTGCTCAAAATTTAGAGACCATGCTTGTAGGTTCTTACTAGATCTCAACTAACTGTAATAAGAACTTTTAGAAGTTGTCGCAAGTAAAATAATATAATTTAAGCCAAGTTATGATCCTTTCCTTCCCTTATACTATTATAAGGGTATGTTCATTTAGTGTTTCAACCTTTTAGTGACCTGCTATGAGAGAAATTTCATATATATTTTAATGGAATTGGTTTTAGAGATCTTTGACTTAAGATTATCATTGAGGTACAGAAAATATGGTCTTATATGTGTGTTTATGCGACATGGTTGTGAATGATTTATTCTTTTAGTTTAAATAAATATTTCCTGAGTCAGTATGTCGTAGTAATTTCTAAAATTGTTAACTTAGTTTGTAAATCATACCTATAAGTATATTACAGGAACATAATGTGTGTTTCCATCTTTTAATATATTGCAAGTAGTTGTCCTGTTGACTTAAAATTCCTATTTAAAGAATTTGGTTTTATTGATATGATGTTTTAGCATCACTGTAGTAATTATGGTTCTTTACATTCTCATTGTCTTCAACTAGTTGTGGAAACAATTCACAATATTAAGATTATATTGCTAATCTTTATTTCTCGCTTTCTTTGCATGTACACTTTGGAGAGAAATGGAGTCTTATTTTGAGGCTCGGTTTTGCCATACCAAACACGGAGTTTTAGTGCAAGACTCCCTCTACCCAAGCATGAAGTCATCACATCACTCCTTTCTTAGAACAATGGATAGCGAAAAAACAATCGAAATGCTTGGGGCGCCTATAGCGTCTTTCTTATCTTTTCTTTTACATCATTTTTTGTCACATTGCTTGATTACGATTGATTTATTTATATTTGTGCTTATCTCATGTTTAGCATGGGTTTTGGTAGTCAAGTTTATTTAATTATTTAATATTTCTGCTAAATAGAGTACTCATTCACCACATAGGACTAACATTAACTTAGATGAAAACTTGAAACCTTCTCTTTATTTCTATTTTCTAACTCATGAACACTCTAGGATTTGGAATCTGCCAGGGTTTTGATAAATCTTTTGATATGAATATTGTATCCACATTTGAATTTCAAACCAAAGTAATAGCTCCTTTCAACACCTAAGCTCTTTTGGCTTTGGTGTATTTTTTAACCAAGTATTTTTTTAGACTAAGTTTAATGGATTTTAAACAAAACAAATCCTTTAGTTGTTAAAGGTCTAATTAACTTGACATCAATTTCTAACCTTTTTTAAAGAACGCTAATATCTTAGAGGTTCTTGAGAATTTCAACGTCTACCAATTATTTAATATTTGAGTATTTATGCTTGTTGTTTAGTGCAATCAATTAACCTAAATTCGGTTGGTTAGCCATCTTTAATGGATCTTAAAAGGTGCCTTACCTCTTCCTTTTGAGATAACTAGAACCCTTACCTAGAATTTCTAAAACTAAACAGACCATATAAAACAGAGTTAACTTTAAGCATTACTTTGTAAAATGGTGTCCTAATTCACCGTTAAAATAATTAGGTGGTAATTCTTTTTAATTAATAAACCTTCAGAATTACAAATATGTTATACTCTAGTTTGACCCGTGTTAAAATGGGGTATACCACTTGTTGGTAGTAAACGCCCACGCAAGTATACGTGATCGTAGCAAGTAATATAATATTAAATCGAATGTCGAACCCACAAGGACTTGTGTAAACTACTTGCTGAATCACTCTAATTGTTATCTAATCAAGCCAAAATAAAATCAAGGATGCAACTATTTTATACTAAGATTCTATGAAATAACTAATTATCAAGTGACAAAAATATTGTTATGTATTCAGTAGAGACAAATATTCCAGGGTTGTGATCTATTCACCACTCGTATTGCATTCTAATTAACTCTCCCTTTCATATAATTCACTCATGGTTGCTAATTAATCGATAAACGCTCTCATAGCCTTCTCCCGAAGCACTACTCGCCTATTCTCAATAGATTAACGCCTATATTCCTATGAAATTAATCTATTAGAACGCACTAAGATTACGATGTTTAATTAAGCACGGTGACTAGGTATATTCCTATCCTAACCACAAATCCGCTCCCCTGAAGGGTTAAGATCGCGCTCTCTTCAATTCTTCTCTAATCTATATACGGCTTTCCCAAGCATAACATAGATAGTATATAGAACCTAACTGCTGGCCAGACAATTAAGCAATTAAACACAGAATCGAAGAAACAACCATATATTGAGTGAACTATATTCAAGGTTAGATTAATGTCGAATAACAATATCCGTGGCTAAACCACAACCCTAGAACAATGGGTGTTTATCCACTCATGCTATAATCACACAATTGCATAAGTGTTGCATGAATTGAAAATACTAAAATAAGATGAAGAAAACTGATAATCCTTGCTCCTTCAATGATCTTGTGTGTAT